>RDPX01000288.1:865868-887127 GCA_003991215.1 Morbakka virulenta | reverse complement strand
AGAACTCTTTCTGAAAGGGCCCAATATCCAGAAACACATTTACTCAGTTCTTTGTCCAGAATCATAGCAACTCCTCCTTCATGCTTATCTCCTCCAGAGTATATGACCTTATATCCTTCCATGTCGAAACATCCTGTATCAGTCCATCTTGTTTCACATAAACCCAGCATATTGATATTCAGTCTTTCCATTTCCATCTTCACATTTGCCAATTTCCCTGCTTGATACAAAGTGCATACGTTCCATGTACCAATTCGTAGAGTGGTTTTGTTTCTGACAGTAGCAGGCTGACGGTCTGGTCTCACCTGTCGAACATGAGTGTCCCTACCGAGCGAGGTAATTGATGGCTGCATGGTCATCAATCCCATTCACGCTGTTAGCGTTAGACATTAATCTGTGCATTGTCATGATTCTTCTTGGCAGGATACAGTGGTGATTTGCCATTGCCTTCCACCGGCGGATGGCCACTCATACTAATGTCTCATTTTTGCCCCCAGCATACCGCGATGCACGTGCAGGTTACGCCTTCGTTACCATTGGTCTAAGTGGCGACTCTTCTGCCAACTCCGCCGTTTCCTGACTTCATGCGCTTCAGTGCGAGACATGCACTTCTCACCAGCGACAAGTTGTTGGCTACCCTCATGTCGTTTAGCCCGCCAGCTGAAGCGGTTTACCAGTGTGCGGCCGCTGCCGCGCACAAGCAGCTACTTGGAGCCAGACATGAGAGTTGGGTACCTTCAGGAGACCAGTAAGTCCATCGCCCGGAGGCCAGCTGATGGTTGCTACTGGATGGTACTCCGTCCGGACACCCCTACACCCCAGTACTGATAACAATGATGTAAATAGGAATTAATAATGACGGGGTTTTTTACATTGGGTGATAACATTGATAAAAGTAATGATGATGATGTTGTTAACTATGACAGGAAAATGACAGCCTTTACGTCAATTTGTTTTCACGGTGTGTTTTCCCATCTCAAAAAATTTCCTGTATTTCTTACTGCACATGTAAAAAAATTATAGTAGTTAAAAGCACAAGCCTTGACGACAATTGTTGGTTGAATACAAAGACATATTCGATTAATGAGAAACTAATTTCTCTTACTTTTCTCTGGGGCCTGTAGTCCGATGCATTGTGTCGTACCAAAAATAAAAATGAAAAGCACAAGCTCAGTCTCTGGGAAGCTTTAAATTTGTTGAGTAACTATGTTTTGTGTAAACATAAAATGACAGAGGTGTTGGATGTGGTAATAGATGGAACTTTCCTTTAATATTTTGACTCAAAGCGTTTTTTTCCATAGCAATGCAATGATGTTATGCTCATGACGTATTTAGCCACCATCACTAAGGGTTGTAACAGTGCAAATGAGGTATGTACTTTTTGTATCACAGAACTATATTTTATTATCAGACTATGGTTTTTTGTTTTGATTTGTTTTTTTATGGTTTTTTCCCTTCACTGTAGGAGCCCAGTACCTTTGTAACTTGTACTGATCCACCTTGCTTAATCCATGAGTTTGCTGTGCTATTTTTAAAATACCTAGTAACTGGGGCTCAGACGGTGACCTTTATAGGACTTGTATTTTGCATGTGAGTAACTTCTTGGCCTGATGCCTTCCTGACACCAGCCAATGGCTTTTTCGTTTGTGAAGTCTTTTTTTCTTTTTTGTTCCCTCGGGGAATCGAGCCCGGAACCTCTTGATTACGTTCCAGGTGCATTATCCATTAACCATACTTAAAATACTATTTTATATAATTATATATACTATATTTTGTAATAACTGAGTATTTCGTGTGTCGCATGAGACTGTGGTGCTTTTACTGTCTTGTGTTTTACTTAATTTTTATGATCCATACATATCTTACGTAGAAATAGTTACAGGAATAACTCCTTTTTTGGTTCCTTGTCCATAAGATTTAAAATTTATCTTCATACCAATATCTAAAGAGCAAAGTAGGTCAAGTGGTACATATGCCCAAGACCTACATCAGTCAATAGTTTGTTTATTATTTTCCACCATCCTTACATTTGAATTACAATATCACTCCATTTCATGTGTACAACAGTGGACTCTTGAGTTTTCAGTGTTTGTTATCTTTTATATTTTAAACTCTAAACTATCGGCAATAAACTATAATATTTACACGTATTTGTTGTTCTCTAATGACAGTATTGTCTTGTTATGCAAACACTTTTTATTGCAAGTGGGGACCTATTTTCTTTGGTTGTTTGCACCCACTTTAATTTTGCTCAGAGCTGCATATTAACGAGGAACAAAGGTACAAATTGCAATCGACCCGAAGCTACGTGTCTGGTGCATCTTTGTTTAGTATTAAATATTCGTGCAAGAGAGTTATCGGCATAGCTCTACAAGAAGGCCTATTAGTGTGACTTGACCAAAAATGAATGTTATACATGGTGCCATGTGTTTTCTTCCTATGCACAGGCTACCAAAGAGTCTTTTGTACCATTGGCTAGCGAATGTTTGCCTTTTTTCTCTTACAGTTGCACTGAAGCAGTATATGTTAAATAATTTCTTTTGACGGTTCAATGAAAACCCTTTAGTCTTGAATACTATAATCTAGCTATAAAATATCTAAGGGCCCGGGTGTATTATTGCAGTAGCAAAGTACGCCTCACCACGGATAGAATACGTGATGAAGTCTGATAATATACAATTTTATTTACCCCCGTTGGCATTATCTCGCTGCCACAAACATTAAAATAATAGTTCATCATTCCTCTGGCAAATTTGAAGCTTATACAAGATTATTCAAATCTTACCAAAGGAAATAGGATGTAGTCTTATCGATCTCAAATTTACATGTGAAGACAGGTTAAATTGTGATGCCGAGTATAGCCGCAGATCGTCAATTTGTGAGGTTTTCCAACGCAGAGGTTTTTTTGTGAGGTTTTCCAACTCTTACTATACGTGTATACCATTTAAGGACAGATTCGTGAGTTAATCATGTTTACCCAAAAGCGGTTGCAATTTAGCTTTAAATTTGCCAAAAATAACTTGTTTTTGTGGTAACAAGTCCTGTAAAGCCTTAAATTTTGAGAAACCTTTGCACATACCGATTCAAAGCGATTTGCTAAACAGTATTTCCTTTTTTTGTATACAGCAATAGGATCAACTCGTATCCATCCATGTATTTTGTGCCAATAGAATTTCCCTCATTTCTCATACTTTAGGAGGTAATCAAAAAAGCTGTTTTAAAAGCTGCGTGAAAGCATTATTTCAGAAAAATAAATTTTTCTTTCGATAGGGTACTGCCCATAATTGAATTCATTTCATCAATTTACATTTTTATTTTCTTTGCAGGTTATCAGCAAATTTAATATAACTTACGACAGACATAGTGTTGGTCGCCGCTTACGGGGCATGTTCTTTTAGTACAAATTCCTAATTAGAGTCCATGCCCCGCTTGTCTTATCATGAAAGGTCGGGGACGGATGTGTTAACTATGGTCAATGAATGTTGTAACCATTGGTGTATGACAGAATTTGGAGATGACTAAGAGGACAGTTATCCCTCTCTAAAAAGCTCTTTTGAATTAACGAGTCACGGAGGAGGATAGGAAGGGACCAGTCGCGAGACAAGAAAGCTTCCTATTGTTAAATACTGGAGTGCCCTGTTTTTGCTTCATCGTTTTAAGACCTTGGTCACCCGTGTTAAAAACCCAAAACGTCAAAACAAAACATTTGTTCTATTTTGGCATTGCAGTTCTATATATTGTAAATAGTTGAGTGTTACGTAGTTCAACTTTAGCATTTCTGATGCATTCCAGCGGTCATTGTAAATTTATGGGTGTGAATCGGAAATTTCTTAGTATCATTCATTGTATTTGAGTTTTTTGTCAACTCTTCCTTTCGTTTGATACGATTTTTTGTTAATTATGTTTGCTTAGAGGAGTGGCTAAAAATGTGTGTGTCTGTATGCTTAAGAGAAAAGTGTAAAGAGGCAGAGAGAAGTTTCTAGTGTTTCTGAGGGAGAAGAGGAGAAAAAGACAAACAAATACAGACGAAGACAGACATTCAGACAGACAGAGAAGTGAAAAGGGTGGGACTGACCGTTCCCTACAAGCTGGGAGGGGGTGAAAGACAGGCTGAAGAAGATATGGAAGAGATAAAGAGTTCATTTAGGAATTTATTTATTCTTTAGTCGATATTCACTTTTATTTGCAATTATAAAAGCACCCATATATACAATCACTTCTCATAGAAGACTTTTATTGCTTTTCTGTCCAATCCCAACTTGTCACTTTAAAAGTTTAGACTTGCAACAGCTTCTCCAGTGTTAGAACTTTATTTCATCTCACTGGAGGTAGATCTTGGATCAAAGATGGGCCTGGTACCAAAAGATCCACTGCTGGTCAAAATGTACACTGTTGAATGTAACCACAGATGTATATAAAGAGAATGGATTGTAAAAAACGGTTATCTACAGCAACTCTTTCCACAGAGTAGGGCTCGAGCGTTAAATAAAATACCACTATTCATTGTAGATAAATAATATGAAAATCATACTCTTGCTTAGGAACACATTGTTTAATGACTTGGTAGAGAAATATGCGGCCTTGCTAATTGTGTTGCCATATATTCTCTGTTGTAAAAAGTTTTAGACACATGTAAAGATAAAATTAGAATCAAACAATGAGGTATTTTGAGCCTATCAATACAAATAGAATATTTTTGAAATTTATTTTAAGTCTTGATATTGGCCTTTTCGGCAAATGTCCGGCGAGTTATTATTTTTATCTGGCTTGGTTTCAAAGAAAACTTGTAATCGTCGACAGAAACATTGCATGGTCCATTTGCAAACATATTGAAGGTGAGCTAACGGTTCTTGAACAGGACCCGCGTGATAGTAGTATTTAGTACTGAGGTCATCCTGTTTAAATATTTGATAAATGAATAAATAATTTTAGTACCTGTTATTGTCATGATACGGTGGAAAAGGCTACTTTTAATTCAGCCTTTTATAATTTGAAGTGGTCCAGCACTGCCTTTGTGAACAACACAAAACGAGAACCTGGGTTTTTGAGTGTACCAATTGATGCTTTGATGCACAGTTTTACGCTTGCCAATGTGGTCTCTTTAATTGGTAATGTATATGCTTGAAGAAATTATTTGAATTGCTGAAATAAAAATACTGAAGTATATTAAGCAGATATTAACATTATACAGGGGTATATGGGGTAGTGTGTTAGTGGTAGTACCTTTGCTTAACCCATCTGCCGTAAGCTTTAATGCTGGTAGGGCATTGGTGGGATCACTGGTCCACAACATTCTACTCAACTCTCACGTATGACTCCAAGTAGTCGGTTGTGCACGTTGGCGGCCATACCCCGGGATCTCACTCGACAGTGGTGCGAAACTAAGTGTGGGGAACCGGCGGCTTGTCGTCAGGTTGTTGCGTGAATGCATACCCTCAGTGCATGAAGTCTGGAGCAGCAGAGAAAGCGGACAAACCACAACTGAGGTCAAAGGTTTTAATGGCAGACCCAGGAAACACCATAAAGGAAGTAGCCCCACTTCACCAAGGGCAGACGAGGCTCTCAGCTGTTCAGCAACCCGTCTAGGAGAAGAATACTCCGAAATAAAACCTGCGGCCAGTATTCTCACTGCCATGTGGCTATCTTTAGCACTGGTGGTTCTGGTCTCCTGGTGGAGAGGGTGGATCTTGCTCCGCACAAACAATTTTACCTACCTGTGTGCAGGTCGTCTCGACTAACTCAAGCCCTACAACGATTGGTACTGGTGACGGGGATAGGTAGAGGATGCTACTGGCAGTTCTTAGCCACGACTCTGCACATGGACAACTCAAGGGTGACGGTCATTCAGTTAATACCAGGGATAGATTGGCCATTTGTACACTCCTTGGGTTGCTGAGCAGGCCTATTTAGGAGCAGCACTGCTCACTCCAGACAGGGGAAGGGGTAAGAAAAGGTGCCCCAAACATCGCCTATCCCACTTGTCCCTACTGGGCTGCCATGCCCAGTTGGGCATCCAGTCTTGCTGTAAGAAATTTGGAAATAAACTTAGACTTATCTTCGGATCATAGAATGTGCATACCCTGCTAGAAAACGAAGATAGGGAAGAAAGAAGAACCGCCATTATTGGTCGCAAGCTTCGTGACTACCTCGTTGACATAGCGGCCCCAGACAAGGCTGTAAGAGGAGTCCAGCATAGAGGAACTTGGCGCAGGCTACACTTTCTTCTTGATAGGTAAACCTGAAGGTGTGCCTTGCACTTCATGTATAGGCTTTGCCACCCGCACTCCACTGGCATGCAACCTTTAGACATTCCCACGAGGAATGTCAGACAGATAATGGTGCTATGACTGAAACTAGACAAAACTAACTATCCAACCATCATCAGCACCTATGCACCCACCATGATGCACACCGATAAAAGCAGATGCATTCCACAAAGAACGCAACAGTGTCAACCTGGCTACACAGAAGGACAAGTTGATCATACTTGGCAACTTTAATGCATATGTAGGGGCAGACCACACTGTGGCTAGAAATTCTGGGTCAGCACAGCCAAGGCAAGTGCAATGCAAACGGAAATCTTTTGCTGTCTATGTGCGCAACTCATGACCTTTGCATTTTCAACTCCTTATTCCAGCAGGCCTTCAAGCACAAGACAACCTGGAAGCACCCTAGATCTAAATACTGGCACCTGCTAGACTATATCACCGTACACCAGCGTGAAAGGAGGGACGTGGATATCACGTGCAATGAGAGGTAGCGGTTGGTTGTCAGATCTTCTTAGAAGTAAAATGAATCTGACGTTTATGCCACCTGAGAGGAGACAGCGCCAACCTCGTGTGGAAAAGATTAATGTCAAAGTGCTTGCTTGTGATGATAAGGCACAAGACCTGCAAGACCGATTACAATCGAGACTTAGCTCTATCAACACTCCTGGTGATGAGAACCTGGACATCGAAAAACTGTGGACCAACTTTTGGCAGATTACCCTTGGTGCCGCAAACGAGGTCTTGGGCTTTGTGAAAAGGAAACATCAAGACTGGTTCGACGAGAACGACATTGTACAAGCCATGCACGAGGCGTACCGTAAGTATATCGGGAGCAAACATTCACCGTCCCTCGGGGAAAGCATACATGCAAAAGGACTGTTCAGAAGTGTTAAAGAGCCATGAAGAACAAATGGTGGGAGGACATAGCCATAGAATTACAGGAGGCAGCTGCAACACAAAACACCAAGGCACTCTTTGATGGACTCAAAGCTGTTTATGGACCAAGAACAAATGGATCAACTCCTTCCTGTTAGCCGACGACACCACATTGCTGACGAATAAAAAAGAAATACTGTCCAGATGGGCTGATCACTTCAACTTGCACTTCAACCTGATGATGCAATATGTGATATTCCCACATTGCCAACCCTGGAAGAGTTAGATATCGCGCCCAACAGCGCGAAAGTCACCAAGGCCATTAAGCAACTGTCTATTGGTAAAGCGGCAGGCCCCGATGGCATACCCCAAGAAGTGTACAGATGCGGTCTCGCACACATGACTTCTGCGTTAACAAAACTTTTCAGAGCATTCTGGGCAAAGGGTGACGTTCCGCAGGACCTAAAGGATGCGTCGATATTTCACCTGTGTAAACGCAAAAGGGAACAGGGCTCAGTGTGACAATTATCGGGGTATATCTCTATTATCAATTGCAGGGAAGATTTTAGTCAGAGTCATCTTGAACCGTCTTACATCTCACGTAATCGATAAGGTCTACCAGAATCACAGTGTGGTTTTCGTAGCGGACGTGGCACAGCTGATATGGTCTTTGCTTTCAGACTTCAAGAAAAATGTTTGGAGCAGAACAAACCTCTCTACACAGTTTTAGTGGATCTTACCAAGGTGTTTGATATGGTTAGCAGAGAAGGCCTGTGGAAAATCCTCCATAAGATGGGCTGTCCACCAAAGCTTATTGCCATCATTAGATCATTCCACGAGGGCATAAAAGGTCGAGTGTCTGACAATGGAACCTTTTTTGAACCATTCAACATATCTAATGGTGCCAAACAAGGATGCATCCTAGCTCCCACTCTCTTTGGGATATTCTTTGCCATCATGCTCCAGTACGCATTTCGCAATTTGGACCTTGGAGTTTACCTGCAAGTAAGGTGCGTTGGTGAATTCTTTAAGATCAGGCGTTTTTCTGCTCGCACAAAGCTGACTGAAACCTTCATCAGGGACCTGTTGTTTGCAGATGACTGCGCACTCTCTGCTCACAGTTTAGAAGATATCCAAACAATAGTAGACAGGTTTGCAGACGCCGTGAAAAAGTTTGGTCTCACAATAAGCCTGAAGAAAACAGAAGTAATGTTTCAACCATGTCCTGGCGTTTCTCAACAAGATCCTGTCGTCGAAATTGAAGGCACCACGCTAACGTTTGTGAAGACCTTTTGCTATCTTGGTAGTGTTATGACACATAATGGCTCACTAGACGAGGAGATAATTCATTGCATATCAAAATCCAGTGCAGCAAGAAATGTCTTTCCCGGATCGGCCTCAATTCACATGAAAGGGCACACCAGCGTCGAAACACTCATCCGTCATAGCTACGGGAAACTCCATCATCAACTCCATCATATATTACCTACACAGCGCGACCGAATAACTATTAGAAGAAGATCGTAAATATAACAACACGCCTGTGAAACAAATAAAAAATACGCATTTGATGGATAAGATCATCAATTCAGGTTCTGTGATTTACTGTCATGGCGGACGTACGTGTGCAATAGCGCTCCGTTCATGTAGAATATTACTACAAAAAGACTGAGTATACAAAAGAGGTATATACTATTGATAAAATATCCTATGTTGGAGACGTTTTCTTCATTGCTGGAATTACTTTTTTGATTATCGTTTGTTTATGGTATCTCGTCCATAATTTTGCACATGGGGTGGGGATTAGTATTTCACTGATGGGAAAAGATGCTGGTTTGAGAGAAAGTTTTACGTATCCCTCTCTATTTTTTCGATTGAAGCTTGTACCAAGTATAAATACAAGAAGAAAATCATTATTATGTTTGCTATTACTTATTTGAGGTGACATCGAAAGTTGACCTGTTCCAAGTCTGTTTAGTAACAAAAATGATTTTACAATCCTACATCGGAACGTCCTTGGACTTTTTGAGAAAAAGGATGAAATCCAAAATTTTATACTGCAACGAAATGTCAACATATTCGGTGTTACAGAAACTCACTTGCAAGAGAATACTCATAATCTGTCATAAATATCAGGGGGTATGTTATCGAAAGGTGTGATCGCGGAGATAAAGGAGGCGGAGTTGGAGTTTACATCAAACAGGATCAAGTTTAATCATTGGCATAATATATCGACCCCCAAATAGTTCAAATAATCTCAGTCAAACTTTTGAAACAAATTTTATAAAAGTCATTAAAACACTGAACCATACAACAAATAACTTATCATAATTGGTGATTTAAATACCAATTATCTTACTGAGGAATCACATCATCAACTAAAAGAAAGTGATCAGTGACCATGACATAATTGGATGCAAACGCAAAAGGAACAACATTAGAATGTCCGAAGTGACAATAAGTTTCCGTGACTACACAAATTACGATGCAGAAAGTGTAAAAAATGAACTCTCCTCCGTTGACTGGACTCCTGTTTGCAACAAAATAATGTAAATTCTGCTTTGAGTGCGCTACAAAGTATCTTATTAAAAGTTTTAGACACACGCTCCAATAACAGCAAAGCGTGTTAAAGGAAAGAAATCCTCGTGGCTAAACGGAGATCTAAAGAAACAAATGAATTTATGTGACTGTCTTAAAAAGGAAATTCCAAAAGTCTAAGTCAGAAGCAAACTTTGAGAAATACAGAGTTCAACGAAATAAAACAAAAACATATCAATCAAAAAAGCAAAAAAGGAGTACAACAAGTAACTGTTGAACGATTCTGCAACAAACTGAGAAAAATTCTGACGAACAATAAAAACAAGGTTTCCGTCAAAAGGAAAGCAATCATGTGCGAAATCATTCATCATCGATGGGGAATCCATCTGTCAACCCGACAAGATCGCATCTAAGTTCTGCTCCTTCTTCTCGAACATTACGAATGAACTTAAAATTAAGTCATTATTTATGAAGGATTTTATCTGGGCACTTCCGTGTAAAAACAATAGCAGAACTAACACCACATTCAATTTTCGCCCTGTTACCGTAAATGATATCTTTTAACATCTGAAACGGCTAAATCGCAACAAAGCATGCAGTGTCGATAATATACCTCCTGGATTTTTAAAAGAAAAGGGCATGGATCGCTGCTGAACCGCTTACTCACATCGTCAACCTTTGTATTTCTGAAGGACAAGTACCTAATGACTTCAAGATCGCACAGATTACCCCCATATTCGAAAGTGATTCACAACACCTGCTATAAAACTACCGTTCCATTTCGGTGTTGCCAGTGTGTGCCAAAATATTAGAAAGTTGTATCCACAAGCAGCTAATGAACCATCTTGAAACTCACAAACAACTACCTTAGCATCAGTATAACTTTCGGTGCAAGAGAAGTACTGAAATAGCTGCAACGATCTTTACAGATACAATAAGACGAAATATAGATGCTCGTAAGCTGACGGGTGCTGTGTTAATCGACCTTAGCAAGGCGTTCGATACCTTAAGTCACGGTCAAATAATCTACAATCTTAAGAACTACAGAATACGTGGCATTAAAAAGGAGTTTTTATAAACTATCTGTTCAGCCGAAAGCATGAAGTCAACTTCCAGAATATGCTCTCTGATTCAAAATCTGTTACATGTGGTGTGCCTCAATGGTCAATCCTGGGGCCTCCACTTTTTCTTCTGTGCTTTGATGCTGTAGCTGACGTGATTGTAGACTGTAAAATCTTCATGTATGCCGATGACACCATCATATTTACATCTGCAGTGGACATAGAAACAGTTCAACAAATGTTAACAGATTTTAAAAGAGCAGCTGACTGGTTGAAAGGAAATGGACTGGTTACAAATATGAAAACTATGAAGACAGAGAGCATGATTTTCGGTACCCACCAAAAGTCGAAAAACAAATCACTATCTGTTGTTTACCCTCATAAGCAGATTTCCAACATTACATCTTATAAACATCTTGGAGTTACACTGGATCCGACATTTGGCCTGGCAGATCACTTAACGGCAACATACAAGAAGGCGACAGGATGATTCTATCTACTGCACAGACTGCGACCACAATTAACCATTAAGGCAGCAACTTCGGTTTACCAGTCAATGCTGGTACCACTCTTTACGTACTGCTTAATAATTACCTGTAACACAAACAAGACGTACAAGAGAAGGATTGAGTCATTAGAAAATGGCGCTAAAAAGGTTATCTTTCGAAACCGACGTATAACACCCTTACCATCTATCGCCGATCTAATGAGAAATAAGATATGTTTTTATGTATACAATTGTTTAAATGGAGATGTGTGTGACTCAATGAAAAGTTACTTTGATATCACGGAGAACAGAACTAGAAATAATGGAAAAATTATCCGAATTCCAAAAATTAAACTGGAATCAACCAAAGGGAGTTTTTGCTATTACGGTTCAAAATGTTTTAATGAACTTCCACTAAATGTGAGAATCTCCGCCAATGTTCACGAAGTTTTCAGTTTCTTTGATAACTGATCTTACTTTATTTTTATCATGCTTTTATATTGTTTTAGGTTATAAATACTAGAGATTTCATTCCCCTTTCCCCTTCTTTTACCATCCAGGGATATATGATTGTATGAAGGCATTACTATCCTCCTTTGATATATTCCTGGATTAGGAAAACAGGACGCAATGGAAGAACAGAACTTGTATATGCTGTATATATTTATATATATCGTTTTTAGAATTGGCTATCCTGTGAATAAATATTCGTAATAATAATAATAATAATAAAATAATAATAATAATAATCATCATCATCATTGTCATGATGCAAGACATTGTCGACTCGTCCCAAATAGTCCACGTTTTCTAGAAGGTGGTAAGCATTTAAAAATATTGTACATAATATACAATGACAATGTTTATGGTTGCAACAGTATGCGATCATGAATGTATCCTTTCAATGGAATCAATACCGCTCCCAAGCCTTTAGCAAAAAATTGTTAGGTAACATCCTAATTCTAAGCCTTTTTATGTAAATAGTGGAAAAGAATAAATGTAACATAAATGTAACATTAAACGTTAAGCAATTTGTAAATCGTTATGAGGTCATCACTTACGATGCCTTACAAAAGTTAATGTACCGAAAAGATCAAATTGGAAATTGATCTACCAAGAACTGGAAAAGAATAGCCAAATTTCAAGTATAAATTAGTACACTTAAAACTAGGACAACCTATTAATCTCCCCGGGAGAAAAGACTGAATTCTCATTTGCTGCCTTGTACTTTTTTCTGATTTTTGAGTTTTAAACCATTGCTTTACTTCCCTATAACTTCTCGCTGTGATGATATTTACTTTTCTGTATCTAGCTGTAAGGCGGCAAATTCCAAAAAGAACAGCAAGTAGAATAAACCCTTAGAAACCTTACACTTTTGCTGCCTTCTACCACCTATCTTTGGATTCACATAGCACGATAAAATCACAAACACCGCAACAGTCTTAGAATATATCTCAATAAGGAACTACTGCAACGGTTAGGGAACATGCTCAGTGTGCTGTGCACTAAACGTTGAAATTGAACATAGCAGTAACAGCATCTTGATTTAGTGTGACCTTCAGTGATTTTGTGTGACCTTCAGTGATGTTTCAGCCAGGTTAAAAATAATGAAGAAAAATAAGTACGAAGATCAAGACGTTAAGGATCATAGCAAGACTGCCAAACGCCATGTGAATTTATCTAATACATTGCCATATCCTTTGATCGGCTATTCAAGTCGTTAATACTGTTACCATTTCTGAATATCTCCTGTGGAAAAGGTCTCAAATTATTCAAATTACATTCTTTACAAAATCCATCAATTTTTAATAGTGTGGTTTGTTCCATATCCAACCGGCAAGTTACTACAAGGAAGGTACATCAGTTGATAACTACATAATTCTTTTTCCAGCTGTATTTTGTGAAGACGCTATGCCCCTTTTCACATGTTGAAACGTAGACTGGGATCTCCAATTCAGGCAAAGCAATCTAGAGAGATAATGAACCAACGGTGTGCTTTTTATCATTTCCAGCTGAGGTTGAAAACTAGGTTAGGACGTCATAATAATTTTACTCATAAAATATTATAAGAAGAAAATGTATTGGATAAAAGAATCAAGGAAGCTTGTGTTAAATAACGAAGTTGTATCTCGTAACTTGAAGACCAACAATTTGATGTAACATATTACCACTTTCTGTGAAGTCTTATTTCCCACCAGTACTTTCCACAAAAGTTGAAATAGAAAGGACATGATAATAAAAAGTACCTATGAAACGTCACGGCTGTTTCGAATTGGACTGAAATATGCAGTAACTGTTAGAGGTTCATGAAATGTGGAGTCTGACCTGGTTTTCAAAAAGTGGTATCATGATAAGGTTTAGCTTTTCGCTGTCCTGGCCAACTGACTCTTATAAACAATTTAATTGAAACATTTAAATTACTTTGCCCTTTGTTATTTAAACTAAGATTTCTTAGCAAGAGTATTGTGTAGAGGAGCGTTTCTTATAGAAAAGAGGCGTGGTCCTAAAAGGTCAGATTTTCAGAAATAGCATCACGGTGTAAAAAAATTATCAGAAGGGGGAAGGAGATATAAAGTCTCCTGGCAGAGTACAGAAACATAGATACAGAAACATAGATACAGATTTTTCAACCCCAAAACCAGCCAACTGACTACATGAGAAACAACTCATGTGGATCGTATTTCTCAGTTACATAGGACGCTTTACTTGAAAAGACTAAATGGAGACAAACCAACGTACAGGCTTTGTCTTCTGAGACAGAAGCATGTCTACTGCTTTTGAGCTTTCATAGAAAAGGTAACACAATCTGCAAAGTATCTGCATAACATCAACTTCAATATCCTTTTTCAAATAAGCGTCGATCAAACAAAATATTTATTCTATGGCAATTATTAGATAGGTTTATTTCAAATATGCTATAACTAAAGCCAAGTCGCTTACATTTCTTTATTCTAGACACAGAGGTCGAATTAAGGCGTATCCTTTCTTACTTATTGTGTCTTCTTAGCCTAAAATGATTTTAATTATTTCTTAATTGTTTTCCAAAAATTCCTAAGTTGAAAAATTTCAAAAATGTTGTGTTTATTTCCAAAAAGTCATTTGTCTCTCCATTTTTATATACAAGCTTTGAGCCGGAGAAAGCAAGGTACCTAGAGGTCGAGAATGAATTTCGAGTATCAACATGTTGTTGAATACGGAGAAATTAAATGTTTTCATTCTATGAAAACATATTTGACGTTAAAGTCTATAGAATTATAAATAGTTGCTTTTTTTCCAGAGGAATGCTTGGTTCCTTATGTTTCAATAAAGCTTTAAGTTTGAAATATTCTCTTCGCCTACTCACTTTTCCTCCACCTTTTCAGCAGTTTGAGCCTTAATTTGTTTTCATGCATGTTCCTTGTTTACAAAATTCATTGTAAAAAAATTACGGTCCACAAATTTAAAATATTCTTAAGGTGTATCCAAGTGTTTAAAATATATATTTGTGTGTATAGGGTTAAAATATAATATGTTTTGGGTGAAAACTAAAGCACTCAGAGAGTAATTTCGTATAACAATCTTTGAAATCCCTTTTGATAATAAAGCAGGAGGTCATTTAACTGAAGAAAACTCCAAATTTTTTACTTCTCTTTTGCCCAACCTGATACTTTATCTTGTATTCTTGCATAATTCCTGATGGTGTCATGGTTGATACAACCCTCAACTACTCACAATGACTTGGCTTTCAATCGTCGACTTCTTCTTCTTCTTCTTCTTCATTCGGTCTTTTCCAACATTACGTCGGGTCGGCCGCTCGACATCTCCTTCTCCATTAACCGCGCTCGTCCCACATTCCGGATCTCACTCCAACTTCCATCATATCCCTTTCCACTGAATCTTTCCACCGTAACCTCTGCCTGCCTCTACTTCTCCTTCCTTCCACCTTCGCCAGATATACGTTCTTCACAGCATGATCATCTCCTCTACGCATTATGTGGCCCAACCATCTTAGCCTTTGCTTCACGTGCTTTGTCCTTGATGTTTACTACTTTTGCAAATTTTCTGATGTCTTCATTTGTCCTATGCTGCAGTAATGATACTCCACATATCCAGCGTAACATTCTCATTTCAGTTGACTCCAAAAGCCTCTCCTCTGCCTTTTTAAGTGCTGGTGTCTCCATTCCATACAGCATCACTGGTCTTATCACACTGTCATAGATTTTCACTTTCAGCTTAATTGCCATCTTCTTGTCACATACTACTCCACTAACATCTCTTCATTTTGACCAAGCTTTATTTATCCTTCCTCTCACTTCTTCTTTGCTCCCACCACATTCGTCCACGATCGTACCTAGATAACAAAACTTCTCCACTTGCTCTATCGTTTGCTCGCGTAAGTCTCTTACATCAACCACCTTTCCTCCTTTCTTCAATGATACCAGGACTTCCGTCTTCCTACTGTTCACTTTCACTCCTTTCCAACTCTCCCTGCCACCTTCTCAACCTTTCCTGTAACTCTTCNTATCACACTGTCATAGATTTTCACTTTCAGCTTAATTGCCATCTTCTTGTCACATACTACTCCACTAACATCTCTTCATTTTGACCAAGCTTTATTTATCCTTTCTCTCACTTCTTCTTTGCTCCCACCACATTCGTCCACGATCGTACCTAGATAACAAAACTTCTCCACTTGCTCTATCGTTTGCTCGCGTAAGTCTCTTACATCAACCACCTTTCCTCCTTTCTTCAATGATACCAGGACTTCCGTCTTCCTACTGTTCACTTTCACTCCTTTCCAACTCTCCCTGCCACCTTCTCAACCTTTCCTGTAACTCTTCTTCTAAACTTGCTGAGAGGCCAATGTCATCTGCATATAGTAGCTCTTCCGGCAATCCTTGCCTAACTTCTGTGGTGATTGTGTCCATGACCACGGTGAAGAGAAAAGCACCACTGTTCGATGAACCTGCGGTACATCGAACAGTGGCGGCTCCCTCGGTACAAACTTTGAATAACCCGGAGCATTTTCTCTGTTATTCCTCTTTTCCTAAGGCACCAATACACTAGGTCTCTAGGCACAATTGTTTGCCTTTTCCAAGTCTATAAACGCAGTGTACAAAAAATTGTTTCCTTCCAGTGCCTTCTCTTGTCTTTGCCTTAATATAAAAATAGCATCTACCGTACCTTTTCCTGCCATAAATCCACATTGCATTTCGTCGATCTCGATTACTTTTCTCAACATTCTGTCTATTACTCTCTCATACACTTTCAGTCCATGCTCAAGTAGTTTAATTCCTCTATGCTTGTTACAATTCATCACATTTCCCTTTCCCTTGTATTTCAATACTTCTTTAATTTCTTCTACACTGATGGTTCCTTCTAGGCCCTCAACCGTCGCCTGCTCCTCAAGTTCCTCCCTTTCGTTTTCAGTATTCATAAGTCCATTAAAATACTCCTTCCATCTCTTTTTTATATCATCTCCTCCTGTCAGAATCTTTCCATCGCCATCCTGAACAACATTTATGTCCCTGCATCAGATTTAGCTCTGTTTCTTGCCTTCGAAATTTTAAAGCTCTTTTTCTGTCCCTCTCTTGTCTCCAAGTCCTTGTACCATTTCTCGCTACTCTGTGCCTTTGCTTTTGCAACTGCTCTCTTTGCCTCCCTTTTCAATGACTTGTATTCTTCTATTGCTTCTGCACTTCCTACTCTTTTCATTTGTTTAAAAGCTTCCTTCTTTTTCTTCGCAATAGTTTGGACTTCTTCTGCCCACCACCACGTTTCTCTGTTTATTGGCTTTAGAGGCTTTTGTCTCCCACAAACTCGAACAGACTCTTCTACAAGAATATTCTTCACGGTATTACATTCATCTTCAACGGTTATATCTGCTTCACCTCGATTCATTTTCTCACTTACTTTTCCTTTAAATTCGGCTGCTTGCAAGGGATCTTTTAACCTCCACACTTGGATCTTTCCTCTCCTCCTTTCCATTTGCTTCTTCTTCTGCTTGATTTGTGCATCCATTACCAGGAGTCTATGTTGTGCCACCACCGGTTCACTAGGAATCACTTTACAGTCCATTACCATGCCTTTATGTTCTCGTCTAGTCTCAATTTGGCTCTTATTTCCCCCACTACTGTAAGTTATCAGATGTTCGTTCCTCTATTCAAACTCAGCTGCTTCTAAGATACGTCTTCCCTCCTCGTTCCGTCTCCCGTAACCGAATCTCCCTTGGTGCCTCTCAAATCCCCTTCGATCTGCTCCCACATGTCCATTTAGGTCTGCACCAATGACTACTATCTCTTCCGTTGGTATCCCTCTGACCAGATCTTCCAGCATCTCAAAGAATCGCTCTTTCTCCTCATCTCTACATTCTATCTGTGGGCCATAAGCACTTATGGTGTTCACAGCTAATTGTACAATGAATCATTTACAACCTTGTGTCTAAATTCTCATTACATGATATTCAGAGTCAATGTTGGTCAAAGTGGTTTTTGTACTGCAGTTAATGTGTCCATAGAGTTTTAACCCTCTTAATTAAAAGAAGGGATGAATTACATGAAAATAGATTAATTTTAGTTGGAGCATTTCAAGTACGTTGATGTATTTTATGTCTTTAAAAAATTTGTCTCTTCACAACAAAATCGGAACAAATAACTGCCAACAAGTAGTCATTCACTTACATTGACTTGATTCAAAAAACGCTACAGAGAAAGCAAGAGAAAAGCAGTCTCAGATCTTGTATCAGATTCCAGGTTAAATTACAACTACAGGAAGGGACAGGATTTACCAATAATAAACAAAAATGGAGAGAATATTTGTGACAGGAAGGCGGATTAAAAAGATGAACAAAACAAATTGAGGAAATCATAGACCAGAATGGAACATCTTAAGGAAGGCCGGAGGAGATTAGTGAAATAGACACAACAGAAATACGAGAATCTGAAGTGAAAACAAAAAGAAAAAAGCACTAGAAATTGACGAAATAAAGGTAGAATTGATCAAAGCAGGAAAAGGGTTTACAAAGATAACTGGAGAAGTTGTATAGAAAGATATGTAATAAGGACAGAGCACTACAGAAATGGAAGAATGGGGTTATCATCAGATAACCTCATAAAACTTGGAGTGAGGACATGCTTTTAGGGATAACAAGGAAAATTCTGGGTCACGTCATTATTGACAAGATCCATTTCGGATAAATGAGACAATTAGGAACAATCAAGCAGAGTTTGGAAGTGGAAGAAGCATGGTTTACGAAATGTTTATATCGAGAAAGATCGAGTAAAGATCATTATTATATTTATACTTTTTCAGCTTCTAGCAAGTTTTCGACTCCAAAATTAGAAACAGGCTATGGGAGATAAAGAAGGCATATTGAATACCAAAGAAAATTTTAATGACGATGTAGACTACGTAATAAAGTTTAAAACGCTCGGTGATGAACGACGATGAACAAAAATTCAAGCGTGGAGTCAACCATGGCTATGAAATGTAAATTTTCTAATTTTCTGTTGGCAATAGACTGCTTTTGTTTCGTTTTTAGCTTCGTTTATGTCCCTGTATACATCTATCTGGTTATGTGTCTTAAGTAATACAAAATGCACACATGTTTCTGTGATTGTTTTATGGGTTTGTGTGTCCATGTCTGTCATTCTTCTCGTATGAGGAGAGGGGACGAATATGTATCATGTGGCCGAGCAACGTCGGTGAAATTTCCAGGAACATCGAAGTAGAGTGGATACAGTTCGTCATTATTTGTCATCAATCCTTTCCTCTATAGTTCTAGCCGTCAAAGGTGTGGCTGATGATGCACATGACATTCCTTCAAAATAACGTGGCAGTTTTATTATACTATCGAATAGTTGGTGCGAGACTGACACTCACAGGCAACAGTGGGCCATCGAAAAAAAAGCAGAAGGGTAGAGAACTTGCATAAGGTGGAATTTTTGCAACAGGATTGAAGATCTTCACTTCTCCTTTGACATCGCGCTCTTTTGAGAAGTGCATCCATGCGAAAGCCGGTTATGTACGTTTTACAGGACAAACATTGATAACAGTATTTATGTAAATATGTAAATAACTGAAGCTTTTATCCTGTATAAATATTCGTAAATAAATAAATAAATAAAACTAAAGTCGAAGGCATACAAATGCAAGCTAATAAGGCACAGACCAAGGAGGCAGGAAAGGATTAAAATCTCAAAGAAGTAGATTTCAAAAGGCCAGAGACACATACTTTAACCTTATAACAATACAGAGAGTACAAAATATAGGAAAGAACACGAAAATCAACTTGTTTCAGACATTTGTAATACAAGTGTTGCTCTACAAGTGTATGGCCTGCAAAATGTTAATAATCGAAGAAAGAAGGCTAAACATTTCCCAGCTCCTATGTCTGGATAGGACATTGAAAACATTGTAACCAGAAATTAGTTAATGAGTTGGATTGCCGTGGCCAATGAGATCAAAGACAAAATTAGATGCAGGAAGCAGAACTGGATTACTGATGGATTACATAATCAGAAGAGAAATAGCGATCGGATTTAAGGTAGCTCTGAAATTGCAGCCAGAGGAGAAAAGGAAGAAAGCTGGAATCCTCAAAGAAAGAGATAGGTAAATGGCAGACCAGACAGCCTCATTGATGATTATTTCTCAAGAGAAAACTCACCAGGGTTAAAATCAGAGGGCTGGGTCTGGTGTTTCTTCTGGCACTGCAATTGTAAATCTTAAAATAATGTCTGTGATGCAGTTTTTGAAATATCATCATAATTATCAAATACGCTTTCCGTCGTTTGTCGACATGGATTTTTATTTAGACATTCCTCCGAAGAGTTTTGGCGCGTCACCGACCAAATCCATCCATACTTACCTGACAAGGAATGACAGTGTTCCTGCAGCCATCTTTCTGACTGAAGCACCTTCTGACTTAATTTGAAAAATCCAAAAAATTATAGCCTCGTTTTGTCGAACTTTCAGACTCGTTTTCTCCCACAAAATGCTACCTCATATTTTCAGTGATGTTTCGATGAGTGGAAGAACTGAAACAAATTTGAGGCATCAAGTTTATAGTGACTTTAATAGTAACCACAGTTACAAGGAGAATGAGACAGGAATTAACATGAATGCAGTAAGCATATCAAGCTTGGATGGAAAAAGAAGAAATCGAAATGTTGAACCGATAAGAAAGAATGCTGTTCTATATTAGTATTGTGCACGATGCTGCATTTATTTCTCCTCGTTACCTAAACTTCGATGTGAAAGCAGACCTTTGAGTTGGAATGGAGGAAAACATATTGGAAGTCAATGACGTTAGCTGCCACACACTGAAACAATCTGAACATGGAAATGGTAGTAGATACAGTTATCAGAGTGTTTCACTTGACGACGGACAAACTTATACCAAGCGAGACACTGTCATAGAGAAGGATACTTTGAATTATAAAGATGACGAAACGACCTTTTATAAGCCCGCCCCAATAGATAATATCGACCAGCACAGTACTTTACTTGAAAACACTACTCGATGTTCAGTTGCAGCGAATATTTTAGACGCAGGTCCATATGGAAAACCTCCCACTGAAATTGAAACAGATAGCGATGTCGCTTTAGATGGTAAATCTACGCGTATCTCACAAGAACTTACGGAGCTTGTGGATGATAGCAGTGGAAAAGAGATTATGCTGAGAACAGATTGTGCAGAAACTGAGGAATTAAGGGATCGCAATGAAGGTTTAGATAGTATTGGACATTTAAGTGGGGCTGGAGAGACTAATACTACTGCATTTAAAGGCAACATAGCTAGGGATATTGTTGAAACTAGTGGCAAAACCAACGAAGATGAACTTGTTGATTCGTATACAGGAAATATAGTGAGCAGGTATGGTTGTTTTAAACCACAATTTAACACAGTTTAGATAAATCGTAAATGACATACCCCCTTCCCCCCACACACTCTCTCTCTCTCTCTCTCTCTCTCTCTCTCTCTCTCTCTCTCTCTCTCTCTCTCTCTCTCTCTCTCTCTCTCTCTCTCTCTCTCTGTGTCTCTCTCTTTC
>RDPX01000288.1:851730-865785 GCA_003991215.1 Morbakka virulenta | reverse complement strand
GCATGTTCTGCGGGATGCGTGGTAGTTCGCAATCAGTAGGTCCCACAATGGTATTCACGCAATATATGCGCGGAACTACGGCGCGGAGTAGTCGGAGAGACCGATAGATATCTCAGTGGAAAGAGAGGAGGTGAGAGACAGCCCGAGGACTGTAAGGCAGACACTCTCGCACACACTCTGAAGCTCGCTCTCTCTCACTCTCTCTCTCTCTCTCACTCTCTCTCTCTCTCTCTCTCTCTCTCTCTCTCTCTCTCTCTCTCTCTCTCTCAAAGACTCACCTATACCCGTGTACTTGTACTCACAGTTTACAAAAAAGATAATTTCGTCATCATAAATTTCTTTAATTCAAATCGTTTTCAGTTTAAACGATGTTTTGGCCTACCTAGTACATTTCTGCTGAGTTAGTCATTAATTATCAGTTTGGCTAGATCAAAAAACACCCAGTGCCCCTAACATTTTGTTGTATGTATGTTTGTATGTATGTATGTGTGTATGTATGTATGGTAAAAGTGTCATTAATTTTTTTTAGATTTACTAGTTCTAATACACAACATGGTTTTGCAGAGTAAAAACCACTAACAAGGAGCTTATTTCATCAACCACATTTACAGTAATAATGATCTTTAGATTCTATGTATTTATTCACGTTTTTGCTATATATTTAACCTGGATGAAACGTTAAAAAATTGAAGATGTCAGGATATACCATAGACCAACAAATTCTACTTTCATCTTCAGATGATTATCCGAAGATGATAAGATAATCAGCCAGGTTTCAACCGTATTGTGTCAGGTGCAGTTAATTCGTTAATTCGTTTTGGTGCTCAAGAACTGGTGTGGACATGTGTTAAAAGCACATAAATGTCTTAGTGGAATACAGAGCTTCTCCCAGTCAGATCAACCCCATGTGCACATCGTGAGCACTGCTTCGCTAATGGGGCTCTGGTGGTCGGCGAGTGTTCAGCACCATAAATCTGAACCTCTACTGCCTTGTGGATTAGGTTCTTTAACCAAAGGCTAAGGGTGAGGTAACCCTGAAAGAAACCTTCAAAGGAGCTTAGGCCCTGTCAGCTGAGGCATGCATGACCCACCGGCATGTGGAGTATGCTCTGGTGCCCAGCAACCTAAGCCCCATCCATGGGCCAAATGGCATAGGGGATAGAATGGGCTCCTGTAACCGTGGTGAAGGTAGGCATTCTAGGAGATGCCACCTTTGATATCAAAGGCAAGGAAGCTGTAATGTAACAATTTCAGATAGCATCTCCCCTAGGTATGTACTGTTCTAGTAAGTTGATTCCATTTCGGCTTCTTCATTGTGACCGGGAGAGGTGAAAACTCCATGATACTAAAACCTGCAGACAAAGCANAAACCTTCAAAGGAGCTTAGGCCCTGTCAGCTGAGGCATGCATGACCAACCGGCATGTGGAGTATGCTCTGGTGCCCAGCAACCTAAGCCCCATCCATGGGCCAAATGGCATAGGGGATAGAATGGGCTCCTGTAAACCGTGGTGAAGGTAGGCATTCTAGGAGATGCCACCTTTGATATCAAAGGCAAGGAAGCTGTAATGTAACAATTTCAGATAGCATCTCCCCTAGGTATGTACTGTTCTAGTAAGTTGATTCCATTTCGGCTTCTTCATTGTGACCGGGAGAGGTGAAAACTCCATGATACTAAAACCTGCAGACAAAGCAGTTTGTTGGCCATCTTGCTATTGCTTGTTGCCCGCTATAAGGCTGCCGAGTCTTAGAGAGTGGTATAGGTGTTGTACAAGCCTATGTCACTTAAATCCCTTGATGTACAGATGTCTCTTGACTTTTTATTGAAATTGTCGTTCTATTTACTGAAAGTCCTATGGCGATGGACTAGTGGTAATGTGTGCAGATTTAACCAATTGGAAGCTCACGGCCACAAATCTGCACATAGGCAACAGGAGTCTTATCTTAACATCGTTGTTGTGTCTTACTGTGACAGGGGCATACTCCAGTGGAGGTTCTTGTGACTGAGCAGCCCTTTTTAGGGATAGCACTGCTCACCCTAATTCTTGGGAAGATCCTAGAAAAGGTGCATCAAACATTGCCTGTCACATCAACACTGGTTGGCAGCCTGTGGCTAACGGTGGTTCATTTTAGCAGGACTACAAAACGTGGAAGAAACACTAAAACATTGGCAAAAGATCGAGTGAAACTAAGTGTTTGCTGTTGAAATGTAAGGATGTTATTGGACCAAAAAGTATCTAATCGACCAGAAAGAAGAACAGCCCTTGTGACAAAAGAGGTTCAAAGACTGAACATTGATATTGCAGCTCTGTCGGAGACACATCTCCCTGGTGAAGATCAGCTAACTGAAATTACATCTGGTTTCACACTTTTCTGGGTTGGCAAGCAGAAAGGTGAACGTCATGATTGTGGTGTAGGTTTTGGAGTCAGAACAACCTTATTAGAATGTGTAGAGTGCCCCTGCAGCATTTCTTACCGCATAATGAAACTTTGAATTCCTCTCACTTGTGGTAGATATGCAACTTTTCTGAGTTAACACTCCAACAATGCAAACTAGTGAAGAAGCCATTATGACCTTTTATGACGATCTGCATAATGCTGTCAGTTCTGTTCCAGCTGATGAGAAACTTGTTATTCTGGGTGATTTCAATGCTTGAGTCAGTAGTGATTTTGAAACTTTGGATGCCCTTGGTCGCCATGGCATTGGCAAAATAAATTCAAATGGCTTGAAGCTACTTCAGTTCTGTTCCTAGCTCAATTTGGTCATGGGCAATACACTTTTTCACCAGAAAGTCAGGCACAAGGCTATGTGGACTCACCCAAGATCTAAACATGGCCATATGATCAACTTTATTATCACCAGGAGGCTTGACCATTGTGATGTGTGTAATGTATGTGTGATGAGGAGTGCGGAATGTGACACTTATCATAAAATGGTTCACGGGAAGTTTAAACTGTATATCCGTAAAAAAGTTTGGATGAATGGGGTGATTCTTCCTAAGCACATCAACGTTGCAAAACTGAAAGTCCAGGATGTGTGCAAAACATTGAAAGACAAATTTGATAAGATTGAATTTGATGGAACGTGGGAGAAATTTAAGAACCAAGTGTACTCAGTGGGAGCAAAATTTCTTGGGTATAGGAAAAAGAAGCATAAAGACTGGTTTGATGACAATGACCACAAAGTCAAGCAGTTACTAGAAAGTAAAAGAAAGATGTATGAAACGGTCCTTAAAGATACCAACTTANATAAAATGGTTCACGGGAAGTTTAAACTGTATATCCGTAAAAAAGTTTGGATGAATGGGGTGATTCTTCCTAAGCACATCAACGTTGCAAAACTGAAAGTCCAGGATGTGTGCAAAACATTGAAAGACAAATTTGATAAGATTGAATTTGATGGAACGTGGGAGAAATTTAAGAACCAAGTGTACTCAGTGGGAGCAAAATTTCTTGGGTATAGGAAAAAGAAGCATAAAGACTGGTTTGATGACAATGACCACAAAGTCAAGCAGTTACTGGAAAGTAAAAGAAAGATGTATGAAACGGTCCTTAAAGATACCAACTTAGTTCATCCTGAAAGAGAGACGGCCTTCAAAGAACACAAAGCAGTTTTGCAACACAAACTTAGAAAAATGAAGAGTGAATGGTGGTCACAGATTTCTTCAGAAATTCAAAGAGCATATGACGCTAAGCACATGAAACTGTTTTATGGTCTATTATGCAAAGTATTTGGCCCTCCAAAATCTTGCGTGGTTCCTCTGAAGTCAAAAGACAACAGGTACATTATCAAAGAACCAAAGAAGATTCTGCAGTGCTGGCATGAGCACTTTGCTGACTTTTTAAATAATCCTTCAGCAGTGGATATGAATATCATACAGAACCTCCCATAATGTGCTGTTAAGTTTCAAATGGATCGACTACCAAGTCATGAAGAAGTAAAAATTGCTCTTAGACAAATTAATACAGGCAAGGCACCAGGTCAAGATGGCCTACCAGTTGAACTTCTTAAGATTGGAAGTGAAAATGTGACCAATGCAGTATTCAGTGTTATTACTAAGACCTGGCATGGCAACAATGTACCCAGGGATTGGGTAGATGGTATCATAGTGTCTCTGTTTAAAGGGAAAGGAGAGAAAGGTGTATGCGATCACTGTCGGGGTATTACACTCCCAGAAGCTGTGGGAAAAGTTTTCTCAAGACTGCTGTTAAACAGGCTAATGGAAGATATCTGTCCGAAAACCATTCCTGAATCACAGAGTGGCTTTAGACATGGCAGAAGTACCATTGACATGATATTTACTGCACGTCAGCTCCAAGAGAAATGCATTGAGCAGCAGATGCCACTGTATCAAACCTTTGGTTTAACGAAACCAAGATGGATGTGGAAAAATGGGAAGGGAAGGCTGTAAACTGCAACAAGTGGCATAGCTCTGTTTTGTCTGGATGTATTGTAGTAAACAAATTATACTTGGAACATCCAGCTCTAAAAAGTGACTTAAAGAAAAGTGTAGTAAGGCAGCTGGATTCCAACACTGCTGGCTGGAAGTGCAAGACCTGTGATAGGGTGTTACTTTCTAAAGCAGGTTATGTGAACCACTTAAAATTGTATAAGAGGTGGCCTATTTGTGCACTGGTCCCACAGTCTGATGGCAACACCTGCATAGTTTGTAGTAAAGTATGGAAGTCAGTGGTGGGACTGAAAAGACACATGGCTGTACACAAAGATTGTATTCTGCATCCAGATCCAATCAACCCTGTGAGGACAATTGAGTTGATCTGGCATCTCTGCTGTAAGCACTGTAAATCAACTGCTTGTTTCAAGAGTCATCTTTGTGGTCACTCAAGAAATAGCAAGGAAACTTGGACATTAACACAAAAGATGGTGATCATCTGTGAAGATGGAGGAATCACCATGTATGTATGAATGTATGTTTGTATGTGTGAATGTATGTATGCATGTATGTATGTATGTATGTATGTATGTATGTATGTATGTATGGGGTATATGGTGTAGTGTGTTAGTGGTAGAACCTTTGATTAATCCATCTGTCTGGTAGGGCATGCCAGGGGTCATACCCCAGGACCTCCACTCAACATTGGTGCAAAACTAAGTGAGGGGAACCAATGGCTTGCAGTCATGCCCAGTTAGGCATCCAGTCTTGCTGTAAGAAATTTGGAAAAAAGCTCAGACTTATCTTCGGATCTTGGAATGTGCATACCCAGCTAGACAATGAAGAAAGGGAAGAAAGAAGAACTGCCATTATTGGTCACAAGCTTCGTGAATACTGCATTGACATAGCAACCCTTAGTGAGACAAGGCTGCAATAGGAGCCCATCATAGAGGAAGTTGGTGCAGGCTACACTTTCTTCTTGATAGGTAAACCTGAAGGTGTGCCTTGCACTTCATGTATAGGCTTTGCCACCCACATACCATTGGCATGCAACCTTGAGACACTCCCACAAGGAATATTAGACAGGGTAATGGTGCTAAGACTGAAACTAGACAAAACTAACTATGCAACCATCATCAGCACCTATGCACCCACCATGATGCACACTGATGAAAGCAAAGATGCATTCCACAAAGAGCTCAACAGTGTCAACCTGGCTACACAGAAGAAGGACAAGTTGATTATACTTGGTGACTTTAATGCATATGTAGGGGCAGACCACACTAAGATCCTGGCCAAAAATTCTGGATCAGCACAGCCCAGGCAAGTGCAATGCAAAATGGAAATATCATGTGGTAAAGATTAATGTCAAAGTGCTTGCTTGCGATAATAAGGCACAAGACCTGCAAGACCGATTACAATCCAGCTCTATCAACACTCCTGATGATGAGAACCTGGACATTGAACAACTGTGGACTGACTTTAGGCAGATAACTCTTGGAGCCACAACCAAGGTCTTGGGCTTTGTGAAAAGGAAACATCAAGACTGGTTCAACCAGAATGATGCTGGAATCACAGGCATTCTACAGGCCACACATGAGGCACACCATAAGTTTATCAGGAGTAAACATTCTCCATCCCTTGGGAAAGCATATGTGGAATGCAAAAGAGCTGCTCAGAAGTGTTTAAGAGGTGTGGGGAGTGACTGGTTTGAGAAAAAATCCACTCAATTATAGGAGGCAGCTGAAGCACATAACACCAAGGTATTCTTTGATGGACTCTAAAGCTATTTATGGACCAAGAATAAATGGATCAATTCCTATCCTCTTGGCCAACAACACCACATTGCTGACAGATAAATAAGAAATACTGTCCAGATGGGCTGATCACTTTAACTTGGTATTGAACAAGAAGTCTGCCATATGTAATTATGCAATATGTGATGTTACCACATTGCCAACCCTGGAAGAGTTAGATATTGTGCTCAATGTCATTCTGGGCAAAGGGTGATGTACCTCAGGACCTAAAGGATGTGTTGATAATCCACCTGTACAAATGCAAAGGGAACAGGGCTCAGTGTGACAATCATCAGTGTATATCTTTATTAGCAATTGCTGGGAAGATTTTAGTCAGAATAATCTTGAACTGTCTTGCATTTTACATCATTGATAAGGGCTACCCAGAGTCACAGTGTGGTTTTTGCAGTGGACATGGCACAGCTAATATGGTCTTTGCCTTCAGACAACTTCAAGAAAAATGTTTGGAGTAGAACAAACCTCTCTACACAGTTTTAGTGGATCTTACCAATGTGTTTGATATGGTTAGCAGAGAAGGCCTGTGGAAAATCCTTTATAAGGTTGGCTGCCCAGCAGAGCTTATTGCCATCATTAGGTCATTCCATGAGGGTATGAAAGGTCAAGTGTTTGACAATGGAACCTTTTTTGAACCATTCAACATATCTAATGGTGCCAAACAAGGATGCATCCTAGCTCCCACTCTCTTTGGGATATTCTTTGTCATCATGCTCCATCATGCATTTTGAGATTTGGACTTGGAGTTTACCTGCAAGTGAGGTGTGATGGTGGAATCTTCAACATCAGGTGTTTTTCTGCTCGCACAAGACTGACTGAAACCCTCATCAGGGACCTGTTGTTTGCAGATGACTGTGCAGTCTTTGCTCACAATTTAGAAGATATCCAAACAATAGTAGACAGGGTTGCAGACACCTCAAAGTTTGGTCTCACAATAAGCCTGAAGGAAACAGAAGTAATGTTTCAACCATGTCCTGGTGTATCTCATCAAGACCCTGCCATCAAAATTGAAGGCATCACTCTCACATCAGTGAAGAACTTTTGCTGTCTTGGTAGTGTTATGACACATAGTGGCTCGCTGGATGAGGAGATAAATCATTGCATATCAAAAGCCAGTATAGCTTTTGGACATCTCACCAGCAGACTATGGAAGAGTCATGATGGCAAACTGGACACAAAAATCAGTGTGTACAAATCTGTGGTCCTACCCTCACTGCTGTACTGCTGTAAAATGTGGACCCCCTACAGGAAACATATTTGCCAGCTTGAAGCATTTCACATGCACTGCCTTCATGAAATATGCAATATTCGCAGGCAAGACCAAGTCACAAACACAGACACCTTCGTAAAGTGTGGCATAACAAGAATTGAAGCTATGATAATAAAGTCTCTGCTGCTCCGGTCCGGACATGTATGATGCATGAATGATGACTGCATTCCCAAAGCACTGTTTTATAGACAGCTGAAAGAAGGCTCTCGGCCTAAGGGATGCCCACATCTATGATACAAAGACAACCTGAAGTCCGTAATGATAATGTGTCAAATAAATTCTGCAAGATTGGAAGAGGACTGCCTCAACCATTCCTTTTGGTGGGGCCAGTGCCACTCAGCTGTCAAAAAAATTTGTAGATAATCACATTGCTGATGTCAAGCTGAAGAGAAAAGCAAGGAAATTCCTCACTCTGATGACCAATGGAACCTTCGAGTGCACTGGGTGTGGCAAGAAATGTCTTTCCCAGGTCAGCCCCAATTTGCGTGAAAGGGCACACCAGCATTGAGATGCTCATCCATTGTAACAATGAGAGAGCCCATCCATCATCATGTATGTACATACATATTTGTAACTCAAGGACGTGTGTGGACATGTGTTATAAGCATACAGCTGTCCTAGCATCATATAAAGCTTCTACCAATCAATGTGTACTTTGTAAGTTTTGCTACATTGATATGACTGTGGTGAATTGCAAGTGTTCAGTGCCAAAAAATGGGAACCCTACTGCCTTGTTGGTTCAGGTTTTGGAACCAAAGGCTAAGGGTGAGGAACCTCTGACATAAACCTTCAGAGGAGCTGAGGCCCTGCTAACTCTGGCATTTATGACCCACTGGTTTGTGGACTATGCTCTGGTGCCCAGAAGTCTAAGTCTCAGTCATTGATAAATGGGATTAGGAGGTAGAAGGAGCTCCTATAAGCCATGGTGAAGGCAATCTTTCTAGGACAGGAAAATTTATAAAATAGCTGTAGCCAAAACAAACATCAGTCATCTTGCATGGGCTTGTCACTGGGATATTGTTGTGGAGGGTTGGAGAATGGAAGTTGTGTTGTACAAGCCCCTGTCACCATAATCCAATGATGTACAGATGTTACTCAAAACCCTTTTTTGTCTCTCTTGTACTCCACTGAAAGTCCTATGGAGATCAAGGAATGAGAATGTGTACAGACCTAGCCAGTTGGAGGTACACAATCACAATTCTGCACATACCCTGTCTTACCATTATTGTTTCTTCAAATGACAGAGGCCAAGCCCAGTGGGGGTGCCTGTGGGTAAACATTCCTATTTAGGAAGAGCACTGCTCACCTAGTGTCTTGGAAAAGTACTAGAAAAGTTGCAGCAAAAATTGTCTGTCATATCATCACTGGTTAGTTTCCTGTGGCTAACTGGTGCTTTAGTTAAGCAGAAAGAAATTTAAAATTTATCATCAAAAAGGAGTAAAACTTAATCAATGCTGTTGGAGTGTATGTACTGTTCTTGACAAAGCATAATCTAACCATGCAAAGCACAGGTCATCATTTGTTACTGTAAAACTACCAAGACTTGATATAGATATTACTGCACTTTCAGAGACCAATTTCACTGGAGAAGATCACATGACAGAGGTATCATCAGGCCACACTCTCTTCTGTGTTGGTAAATCCAAGGATGTACATAGAGATGGTGGGGTTGGTTTTGCGATTAAAACATCTTTGATTGTTGCTGTAGAATTTTCTTCCGGTATATCTGATTGCATCATGAGACTTTGTGTTTCTCTCTCATACAACAGATTCATCATTATTCTTTCAGACTACACACCAACCCTTAAAGTGAATGAAGACAACATCTTACATTTCTGAGTCTCTTTGCTCTGTTTTTTGCACCCATTCCTATTAATAAAGAAATATTGATGCTTGGTTATTTCAGTGTTGGTTTGGGGAAAGACAAGGAGACATGGGGTGCTCTTGACCATTATGGAATTGGTACCATGAATGCTAATGGCCTCAAGCTGCTAGAGATATGCTCAGAATTTGATCATGCAATCTACAATACTTTTTTTAAACCATAAACTGAAGCACAAAGCTACTTAGACACATCCACAATCAAGGCATGGTCACCTTATTGACTTCATCATAACTCAAAATGCATATTTTGTTGGTGTCATGTACAGTGCTGAATATGGCACTGATCATAAGATGGTGAGAGGAAAGTTTAATTTAAGAGACCATAAGAAAGTTTTTTGTAGTGGTGTTAAGGTGCCTAACTGTATTAATGTCATTAAGTTAAATTTGCCCAGAATTCAAAATAGGGAGCTGGAAAAGCTTGATAGTCTTGCATTAGATGGAAGGTTGGATAATTTCAAAACTCAAGTTTATTCTGCTGAAGTCCTTGGCTTCAAAAAGAAAAAGTACAGTGACTGGTTCTACAACAGTAATCTTAAAATTTATTAAATGCTGATGAACAAACAAGCAATTGATGAACCTTTGCTTTATTAAAATCATTCTGATTAAACAGCTGATTTGGAGCAACATATAGTGGTCAAAGCTACATTGCAATTAGAGTTAAGAAAAATGAAAAACCAATGGTGGATGAATATGACAGAGCAGATCCAAAGAACATTTGAAACAAAATGAATTTGAAGGTATTTTTTGGACTCCTGCACCAAGTAATTGGGCCTTGACAGGGCTCACAGTATTCATTCCAGCCATTTACTATTTACACACAGGGATCCTTGTAGTAAACCAGCTTAACTTTGTCTCAAAGCAACTATAATATATCTAGCCTAAAAGAACAAAATATTAAGAAAATGATTAGGGAGAATGCAGTGAAGGAACTTATCATCACATTCACCATCTACTATAAAATCAATGTAAAATATCTCATACCACTACGTATTTCCAGCTATAACCAGACATGTGCAAAAGCACTACAACTGGCCCACTTAATAAAGTGACACTGTTAGGTGGCAGAGTCCAGATTTTACAATAATATATAACCATACAATCAGCCATATCTATCTACAACAACCAAATTTACAGCTATAGTTCAATGTTCATATATATAAAGTTTTAATGCTCATAATATACAAAGTCCAAAGTTTAAGATAGTTACAAGTCCAATCTGTCTGGTGGTCTACTTATTCTTTCTGATCTGCGTAATGGTGGATTTATTGATTCCTCTGAAATATATGAGTTGTGGGAACTGTTTGCTTCAATTTGTGTAAGGTTATTCTGATGTTGGTTAGTCTCTGAATAATCATTGTGAATATCGGTGTGAACTATGGGTGATCGCTCTACTTCGTGTTCAGTGTCCCCAATGTGTGCTAGTTGTTTAGTAGACACAGTTGTTTCTCTACCATCTGGCAACTTTATATGAGTGTTTTGTGGATTAGCTTCAATTAAACTCACTTCATCTACAACTGGGTCATATTTATTATTACAAACATTCCTTTGGATTAGGACTTGTCCTGGACTCATTAACCATGATGGCATTGTTGATCCAGTTACAGAACAATGTTGATAACAAAAGAGTCACTCATGTGGTGTACAATTTGTTGATGTGCATAATAAGGACCTTGTAAAATGAAGTGCATCAGGTAATACCCTTTCCATTGGTTAACTGACAGGTTTCGAGATTTCAATGCAAGCAGTACAGATTTCCAAATAATACCATTATATCTCTCAACTTGTCCATTTCCAGTGGGATTATATGGCATAGTTTGACTGGTAGCAATACCTTTTGAGAACAGCCACTGCTTCAGTTCAGTTGACATAAAGGACATTCCCCTATCTGAGTGCACATACCCTGGCATTCCAAAGATGGAGAATAGATCCATTAGACATTTGATTACAGTTAGCGGACTTACATCATTTACAGGATACGCAAATGGAAAACGTGAATACTCATCAACGATTGTGAGCAAGAATGGGTGTCTAGTTGATGGTAAAGGTCCTTTGAAATCAACTGAAATTCTCTCAAATGGTTGAGTAGCCTTGATTAAACAAGTTGGTGATTGCTTATAGAATCTAGGTTTTACTTCTTGGCAAATGCGACAGTCTCTGCACACTTGTTTAATACTCTCTAATGAATAAGGAAGATTTCTAACTTTGATAAAATGATGAAGACAAGTCACTCCAGGGTGACATAAGGCTACATGAATATTATGTAAACTTTCTGATGATATCACTGCACATTTAACTCATGTAAAGATGTTGGGTCCACTATTGCAGCTGCCAGATCGATAGTGAATGTCGTATGAATACAGGGATAAAGCAATTTTCCATTGCATGATTTTGTCATTTTTAATTTTACTTGTTGATTTGTAATCATTCATGTATGATACAGAGTGTTGGTCTATAATTAGCGTGAAATGTCTACCTAACAGAAAGTGATGCCAATGATGGATTGACTCCACAATTGCTTGCGCTTCCTTTTCAACTGGAGAATGAAACTGTTCATTTCCTTGTAGAGTACGGGAGTCAAATGCAACTGGTCTCCCATCTTGGTTTAAAGTTGCTGAGATTGCGAAGTCTGATGCATCCGTTTCAACAGTAAAGGGCATGTTTTCATCTATTGGTTGCATTGCCGATGCTGCAAGTTCCTTTTTTAAAGACTCAAATTCTTTTACTTGCTCACCACTTGAAGGAAACTTGGTTAGTGTGTTTAAGATACGAATTTTATCAGAAAACATGTATACCCACTTGGCGTAGTAAGAAAACATCCCAATTACCCTCTTCAATTCCTTGGGGTTTATCAGTTCTGGTAAATCAAGCAAGGGCTTCAATTGATCTAGATCTGGTTGAACAGAATTATGAGAGATACGGTATCCTAGTAAGTCTACAATGTCTGTTGAGAAAGTGCATTTCTCTTCACTAAAAGTAAGATTATTCTGCTGTGCTGCTTTCATAAATTTCTTAAGATTGGTATCATGTTCCTCTTGATTGTTCCCACATATTGTTATATTATCTGAATACGGGAATGCATCATTTAATTCACTAGTACTAATGAAGTTACCCATTTCCCTTTGAAAACACGCTGATCCATTGGTAACACCAAATGGCATTCTTGTGAATTGGTATAACTTTCCATCAGCCTCAAAAGCTGTGAACTTCCTATCATCTTCAGCTAGTGGAATTTGGTAGTATGCTGAATGGAAATCTATGGTCCTGAAGAATTTATACTTGGCAATAGCATTTACCATTTCATCAATTTTTGGCAGAGGATGTGTCCAACTGTGTGTATTTATTAATAGTTTCTGAGTAGTCTACTGCCATGCATTTCTTGGTTTTCTCCTGCACCAGTAAGACTTGCCCTCTCCAAGGTGAGGTACTAGGTTCAATAATGCCAAGCTCTAGCAGCCTTTGAACTTCAGTTGTAATGAATGACTTGTCAACACTGGAGTATTTCTTGGATTTAGTAGCAATTGGTTTGCAATCTTCTGATAGGTGCTCAAACAGTTTTGGTGGGTGGGTTTTTATGGTGGTTAGAGCTGAAAAGGTCAGTGGTGGTTTGCCTCCCCCATACTTTTTTGTTTTACTTTCATGCTGTTCTTGAAAATGAGTTCCAAGAATTATGTCTGTGTGTAAGTGTTTTAAAATAAAAAGCTTTACTTCCAGATGGCATTGCTCACCCATTGTTAAGGAGACTGTACAGTATCCTTTAGACTTCGCAGAACATGAAGCTGAAGCCATTCCTATTGTATGGTGCAACACTATGGTTTTAAGATTTAGTAGTCTCCCAAGTTTTTCACTGATAAAGCTTTTGTCAGTACTTCCACCACTATCAATCAATGCCTCTGCACGATACATATCATTTATGAGAACTGATGTTGTAACACGAAAAGGTGAATTGGATGATGCGACAACTGATGCACAGGAGTAGTCATCATCATATCTAGGTACAGCTGAAGAGAAATCAGGAGTGGTAGTCATTGTACTAGCAGCTGTGGATGAATGACATAACTTCGTGTCCTACCTTTTTACATTTATGACATGCAGCATCTCTAGAAGGGCACTTGGATCTTGGATGGTGAGGGTTTCCACAAAACCAGCAGGTTGATTGTTTTCCTTCCCTTTTAGTAGTCACTGCAACAGCAGAATCACCATCTTGGGCAGGTTTTGGTATGGCTGCATTCATTCCAGGAGGTTGTGCATACATATTGAAACTTTGTTGAGCTGTATCGAGGGATCTTAACTTCTCAAATGCTGTCTGCAGGTCAAGTGTATTACTTTCTAGCAATCTTTGCCATATAATGTTGGAAGCTATTCCGTTAATGAAAGCATCTCTTATCATCTCTGATCTATACTCTTCAACACTAACAGGTTTAAAATCGTAATCCTTAGCAAGTGTTTTTAACTCGTTCAGGAATTGGTCAATGGTCTCCCCAGCCTGCTGCTTCCTTGTTGGTAAGACATGTTGGGCAAGAATAACATTTTTTGGTTTAATATATACATTTTTAAGGGTTTCAATGGCTTCATCATAAGTATCACAATCAGAGATATACTCATAAACGTTTGGTTCAATATAGTTGATGAGAAGGTTAAACTTGTTAACTGTTCTAGTAGTACTATCACCATCATCACTTGCATTACGGTTATTATCTA
>RDPX01000288.1:826894-848869 GCA_003991215.1 Morbakka virulenta | reverse complement strand
GAGTCTACCAGGCATGTGTACGTAGCACAATGATGTATGGCAGTGAAACTTGGCCAGTGAAAGCGGAAGATGTCAGCCGCATGGAGCAGAATGACATGAGAATGATAAGATGGATGTGCAACGTAAGTTTAAAGGACAGGCTCAGTTCTAATGAACTCAGAAGGAGATTTAATCTGGACAGTATTGGCAGCTGTATGCAGAATAGGAGGCTTCGTTGGTTTGGTCATGTGGAGAGAATGGACAAGAATGCTTGGACAAGTAGTTGCAGAACAATCAAGGTGACAGGAACCACTGGCAGAGGAAGACCAAAGAAAACATGGGAGGAAGTGATAAGGATGGATCTGAAAGAAAAAGGTGTCAGCAGAGACCTGGTGAAGGATAGGATAACTTGGAAGTCAATTTCAAGAAATCGTCCAACACATGCTAGCATGTAAAACGGACATTAAACCGAATATGATGATGATGATGATGATGATTATCTGCATCAGTTGTATCTGGATTAATACTTAGTCTTTCAGGTTTCATAAATCTCTCCATTTTGTATTAGTTCCTTTGATTGTAGTAAACCAGCTTAACTTTGGCTCAAAGCAACTTTAATATATCTAGCCTAAAAGAACAAAATATTAAGAAAATGATTAGGGAGAATGCAGTGAAGGAACTTATCATTTGTTCACAAAACAACAAAAATATTTTATGAAGCATGGCATTTTCAATATTTTTTAAGTGCAAAACATAACATGCAAAAACTTCATAATTAATCTTAAGACCTGGTCAGCTACAAAATGTTAATTACCAAATATACCAATGACCACAAATTCAAACACTCTTTGACTTGACTTGGAAAACAACCACAAAATCACTTCTCAAAGGTATTTTATGACCGTGTGTGGTCTATGTTCATGGATAGCCATACATTTTCAAAAATATTTTATCTTATTTGTTGGTGTCTAAAGTCATATTATTTCCATAAAAGAGCTCACACCTTTGAAGAATAGCCATTTGTTAGGAATACAGAAATAATAGTTCAGTAATCCAGTTTCACTGTTGATATGTGACAGATTTTATATTTTATTTTACCCTACCCCCAAGAACCCAGCACATAATGTACAGAAACAAATCAAGATGTATTGGCTGTACAGAAACTGATCTTCCCAAATCCAGTTGTAAACAATAATTTGCAGTACTAAAATTTTATATATATATATATATATTACCATATAACATACTTACTATACTTCAGATCAGAGACCACCATAAAGTGGCAAGAAGCTAAAGGGCATTCCAATTCTTAAAACAGGCTGTGTTACTGCAGTGGCTTTCTTTTTACTTTTCCAATTGATCCTTTCTGTACAATATCTAACCAATTTTGGTTCACTACAATGAAAACACTTCCTCTTGAACACCACCCCTTGCCAGTTCCTGAACCTATTGCTTCACAACATTGGTTATTCCACTCTTGACTCTGAGAAGCTTGATAGCTAACTTCCAATGCAACAGATGACACATCAACTAAAGTATCAGTTCTGTTAGCTCCAAGAATTCTTACCTATTACAACAATTCACTCATAGATAATGACAAAGATAATGATAATCTGCTGACATTTAATGCCACTATTATTAGGAAATCTATTCACAAACATATTCTTCATTTTTCTGGCCAACTCCTCACCAAAAACCCTCAACAATACAGCCAGACATTGGATCTCATATGAATACACATTAAGTGCTTTACCCATCCATTTCTTTAAATACACAGCCCAGTCATCACCCTCAAATACAGTGGAATAAATTCTGTATCTTCATTTATTTTTAAAACCTTGGCCTCAAATTTCATCTTCTTAAGCTTGGGCATCACATCTCACATATCCAAATCCAGAAATTTACAAAGAATCTTGCCCTCCTTGACCATGATTTTATTGATATTTCCACCAACATTTGTGGAGGTAGACCTGCCTTTCTTAGCCTTGTGTGTCTATCTATCAGAGCTTAAAATTCAAATGAGTGTCATATTGCATTGATGGATGCTATTTTTCCTTGAAGCAAACAGGTAAAAGTATTAATAGAAAAAAGGGTGCAAACATATCCTTTTGAGATTCTTTTTTTCTTTTCTCTATTTTTTAAAAATTTGCCAAAAATATTTTTTGGATTGGAAGAAGAATCTCTTGAAAATTTCAAAAACACTAGCTGCTAGTCTTGTGAAGGTCCCATTTCAAACATGTAAGTTATCAGTGCAAAAGAACTGTATTGATGACTTTGGTTGACTACAATAACATGACTGCACTCTAATATACCCAATTCCTTTTGATTGAAGCAGGATGTAAATTAAATCCTGTAGCACCCAGTATAAAGGGTTAGAAGTAAAATTTGAGATTAATGCATAAATTGGGAAGTTTTCTGTATTTTTGGTTCCTTTATGAAAGTAAAACATCATTGCCTGCTTTGCCCAAGTTTAATTTGAATTTAGATGAAAATTTATAGGTGTAAGGGTTATACATTTTGCATCGTAGCATTTGTGATTTGGGCTTGGGGATTAGCTAAATTGTAACTTATCAAGCAGAAATTAAGCCTTAGAGTTCACCATTGCCCTTTTACTTGGGACAGAAATATTTGAATATAAATAGGATGGCTAAGACGTTTTTTGTATATAAAATGGAATATTATCAATAAAAATGAAAATACCAGTCACTCTGATAGAGACAAAATCTAACCACCCATACAACTAACTTTCTTCATTATTGAAACATTAACAGCTTTTATGAAATATATGAATTTAAATTTTACTGTGTATAGCAATTTCATTCTTGCCACGTATTTTTTGTTTTTTATTTACATTTTTCAATAATACTACATTTTTAATATTGGTTAACATTTTTTTCTCAATATATCATTGGATTTTTTTGGGTTTTTTTGTAGCAACAGAAAAATAGAGTTTTCAAAGCTGCCACTTCATATAGCCATTGACCAGCCATCATTTACTCGTGCAGATGTCTTTTACAAAGGGTGTGAGTGGTATGGTTTATATCTTTCTTTTATTTTTCAGATAATAAAATTAGTTCTATTAGTTCTATTAATATACATGAATAAGTAAATTATTGAATTTTTTATTCAAAACAATGTTGCTGTAGTCAATTTATTTGAGATACGTTATGAAATAAACAGGGACCAAAATGGATGAAAATCTTTATTTAAGAGGTATTGTTTATATGTTGACTTGTTTTTATTTGAGTGGGTATGGGTATGTCTTGTAAATGTTTGATGGTGGAAGCCTTAGATATAGAAATTTTCCATGTATCATAACCTTTTTTATCATAATATTCATCTCTTGGTACAGCTGTTTTATATTTTCACATTGTGGACCTTCATGGTAACAGTAATCAAGCTGTTTTGAAACTTGATGCCACACCCATCTTGTGTTTGTTGGGTTTTTTTGTTTAGTGTTGGAAGCCACATTTCTGGAAGAGTGTAATATATATTGTTTATATGATTGCTCTGTTGTAGGGAATGGATCATTTCTTTTACTTTTGATCTTGTTGTATTGGTTTTCTTGCCTAAAGTCATCTTATTTTCCAACTCATCAGTATGATTTTGTGCCCAGCAGTCTTCATCTTTTTCATGAATCTTAGTGTCACCTTTCTGAGCAGCTTTGTTGTGCTTCTTTTCCCTTTCACCCATGGAATGCATTGATTCACCACTATAGGAGGCAGGACAGCCATTACAATGTATTTGTAAACTACATCATACCTTTTTTATTGGGACTGGCTCCTTTGGTTTTGACAGTATCTTCCTCCAGTAGGTGTTGTCACAAAGAGTCATTGAATATTGTATCATCAGAGAGTTTTTGTAAGATATTCACTGGTGTTCTTAATATAGGGCAGACATTCATGTCAGAGGTTCCATTTCTTCCTCATGATGGGAATAGAACTTCTGTGTAAATTTCTTTGAATTTACCAAGCATAATATGAATTATTTAAGGAAACCTTCTAGAGGTGTCTCTCCTCTTTGATAAGATCATCTAGGTTTAAGATCATTTATGCTTTACTTGAGTGCTAGTATGGGCAATTAGTTTTCTTATTCTATCCATATTATTTGTAAAGCTTCAAATGCATTTCGGTTCGTTCGGGTTCAGTTTTCGGTTACCGGTTCATTGTTTATCTCCATAAAGGCCAGTGCTATAGAGTACAAAGAACAGTTTACATCTCATAATGTGGCTTTTTCAAGTGAAGACAAATGCTATGTCACAATAGCATAAGCTGTAATAATCTCATTCTTTTTAAACTTGACATTTGATTTTGTCATGTTGCGGTCATCACGTTGCGTTTATCAAGTCTTTTGTTATGATACAATTCATAATTGCGTTCATAAATTGTTTTNGTGTAATATATATTGTTTATATGATTGCTCTGTTGTAGGGAATGGATCATTTCTTTTACTTTTGATCTTGTTGTATTGGTTTTCTTGCCTAAAGTCATCTTATTTTCCAACTCATCAGTATGATTTTGTGCCCAGCAGTCTTCATCTTTTTCATGAATCTTAGTGTCACCTTTCTGAGCAGCTTTGTTGTGCTTCTTTTCCCTTTCACCCATGGAATGCATTGATTCACCACTATAGGAGGCAGGACAGCCATTACAATGTATTTGTAAACTACATCATACCTTTTTTATTGGGACTGGCTCCTTTGGTTTTGACAGTATCTTCCTCCAGTAGGTGTTGTCACAAAGAGTCATTGAATATTGTATCATCAGAGAGTTTTTGTAAGATATTCACTGGTGTTCTTAATATAGGGCAGACATTCATGTCAGAGGTTCCATTTCTTCCTCATGATGGGAATAGAACTTCTGTGTAAATTTCTTTGAATTTACCAAGCATAATATGAATTATTTAAGGAAACCTTCTAGAGGTGTCTCTCCTCTTTGATAAGATCATCTAGGTTTAAGATCATTTATGCTTTACTTGAGTGCTAGTATGGGCAATTAGTTTTCTTATTCTATCCATATTATTTGTAAAGCTTCAAATGCATTTCGGTTCGTTCGGGTTCAGTTTTCGGTTACCGGTTCATTGTTTATCTCCATAAAGGCCAGTGCTATAGAGTACAAAGAACAGTTTACATCTCATAATGTGGCTTTTTCAAGTGAAGACAAATGCTATGTCACAATAGCATAAGCTGTAATAATCTCATTCTTTTTAAACTTGACATTTGATTTTGTCATGTTGCGGTCATCACGTTGCGTTTATCAAGTCTTTTGTTTAGCTTGTTTTTTAAAGCATCAATGATTTCATTCAAATTGGTGTTATTCGGCTCATATCCACCTAGGTCATTTGAAAATTGCTGCTGGGGAAGGATATTAGTAACCATTGAAACTTTTGTATCAATCTTTTTATTTCATTTTGTTGAATTGGTGCGATTTCCTATTCTTTCCTGAGTGGCTCCAGTTTAATTCCTGTGGTAAATAGCTTTAAGCGATGCTTTAATTACATTGTTTTCATCAGTATCATTTTCAGTGCCTGGATTAATTCTTGTTTCCATTTGAGGTGTTAAATAGTTAATATCACTAATATTGAAGGCCTCAGTGGCGCCAGTATTTCCATTTTTAATAATCTGCGCTTCATTGAATTCCGTTGCCATAGCAATTTTTCGTTTTTCAACTCAACTGGTTTGATCATGTTAGTTTTTTGACATAAAGTAACTAACATAAAGTAAGGCACCCTAAGTGCCCAATATTTTTTCAGTCGATTCATACGAGCAATTGGGGATCATCCTTGGCTTTTAAATAACATTTGTAGAGATCTTGATCTAGTTCATATGTCCATTCATATTGTTTGCTTTAATCACGATTACGACGCTGCAATGGCATTTGAGAGCGCAATAGGCATTTGTTGAGCTTTCAAGCATTAACTTAGCAAATGCCACAACTTTGTTGCTTTGGAACAAGTCATAACACACCTGCCAAAACAAATGTTCAGTAAGCTTTGGCAATGGCATAAGTGTAGAGCTTGTGATTATATTTTAGATGCTCTACCATCTAAACTCATTACCAAGAAATTTGAAAATAGCCCCCCCCCCCTCTTTTGCCGAGGACCTGGTTTATGATGACTCTGGGCTGGAGAGTACCCAGGTATATAACAGGGAATTGGCATCATTTACTAGTGATCTAAAGCATGGGAGCCACAAAGCAGTGGCATTTTTGGCCCTAGTTCAAGAAGCAAAACCTAAAAATCAAAGAATGAATGTGATCAGACAATGTGGAAAGCTCAAATTTGATATTATGGTACTTTACAACACTGTGCTGAATAAAAGCAATGTGATTTGACTTCTGGGGTAATATGTATGCAGCACAAATGGTATGCATGATACTTTGCAGCACTGTGGTAAATTTTGGCTCTCTTAATTTTTAATGTCACCATCAAGGGGCTTAAAATAGGGGTTGTGTTGGTTCATTATCAAGGGAAAAGACCTACAATCCAAAAATATATTTAACCACGCAACTTAGGAAGCTGAAATGTAGCGTCATGATACATTTTTTATTTTGTGATGAATACTAGTCAACCCACTGTGGCCAAATTGGGTTCCTGTTAGCCCATTTTTAAAGGTAGAGAGCTACTTTTGAAGAATATATATAACCAGACAAGGTTGAACACTCTTATATGGTAACAGGGTAATTTGAAAACCTGCACCAAACATAGGCTAGCTTTTTCTTATTTGATTATCAAGATGGCTGGCTGGGCTAAAAAAGGATTTGAAAAATTTTTGAATTTAACAAAAATGTTGAGAGGCTTGAAAAACTTGAGTCATGATCAAGTTAGAATTCAATTTCAATGTTATGTATTTTTCGTGAGAGGAATCGTTTAATGTTACTTTGACCACTCAACCTTTTACAGCTTTATATTCCGCTGCTAGTAACTGATAACATGTACCAAACTACCAAACAGTTTGTTTTGACATAAGACAGACATGCCCGCTATTTTGATCTCTTTGGTATTGAAGAAACTGTTGACATCTAATTTTGTTTGATGAAAATTTCGGTAGTTTTAGTGAATATTTTGGTAAGAAAGATTTGGTAGATATATGCTTAAGTAGTCAAATTATCATAACCTTTTTGTAGGTCACCTGATGGGCTTTGTATAGCAACAAATTCAGATGACAATACAATAAGAATTTTTAACATGCCATCTAATGGATATATAAAGTATGAAGAACAGACACAACAGGAAACTATGGTACGTAATGTAACTTTTAAAATCCCAACGTACCCACATCTTTCTCTTATTTTATCTTGTTTTTGTAATTCACAGATATAAACTGTTGTTGCAGTGTGTAGCTTATTAACCCATTATAATTTTGGGAGATGAAAAAGTTATAATGTTGTTCTTCTGTATAGGTTTTTATTCATAAAGACGTCCAGATAACAATTGTTGTCTGGAAAAGCTGAGTGTATGTCTTTTTATGTAATCTGTGAGTAATAAACTAAATTTGTGACTGAGAATTAAAGTGATAGTGGGTATTAATCATTTGCTATTTCTTCCACCTTTTGTTTGAAATCTGGACGCAATAGCTATTGTCAGGGCTGACGATGGGAAAAGTATTCCTCGAAACGTAGTTCAGAAAAACCTTACGATTCATGACATGATAAAGTTCTTACATCTATGACTTTGAGAGCTTGTTTGGTGCTATGGATGCTACAAGCACCGAAAGACAGAGAGCTTTCTTGCTGCACCACATTGTAATTAGACTTGGTGGGGTATATAACATATTAGCTTAAGAATCAGAAATGGAATTTGAACTTGGACGAAAGTAGAACTGTTGAAAGGCACTGTGGTTGTATTGAAAGAGAGGCTGTAACTCTTCTGTAAAGTTGTCTTAATAAATGAAGTTGAATTGGAAAGGATCTAGTGTTGCCAAACTAAGAAATTATTATCTTGGAGACTTGTCAGGCAAAGCTACAGAGGAAATTGAGGTAAATAAGTCAGCTGCTACAAACCTGAATATTAAGCGGAATCTTCTTAGTGGTATTTAAGGTATCTTCGCTGCGTAAGGCCGTAAATAAATTCTGAAATTAGTCATTTTCTGTAATACAGGCTCTACAAAAATGAATCACATCACGTGATCATTTGTATGACTTCCAAACATCGACCATGAGATTAAGAGTATGATACAGAGTATGATATAGTGTATGATGTGATCATGTGAGTGGCTTATAAAATGTTGGCAGTGATTACTTTTTAACCCTACTGGATCATTTCTTAACATCCAGGATGTAATCACAACAAATGCACACTAAATTGAAAAGATGTACATATCGTGGACATAGCTACAACATCAGAAGCAAATAAGAAGCTGAAGGATACCGTCTTTATCATTGGTCTACCTGAAGTAATATGATAAGATAATGACTTGATATTAACAAGCATTTGCATTTTTATGTCAGCTTATGAAATTCATGACCATAAAATGAGCTTACAAAATAGATTGAACAAACATACGAAAGTGTCATGAAGAAGTACAAGCTGGTGGTCATGCCTGTTTGAGCCATTTGTTTTCTAAACACTAAACAAAACCACAGGAAATGGCAAGGGTTTCACGTGATTATCAGCTTATAAATACCTTGTTATGACTGCATCTCGATTTATTATTTCTTTAAAATACTCAACGTGTTCAAAAAAGTCAAAACAAGTAGAAATATTCAAGAAATATCAGGAAATCAAAAGCTAAAACGTTGGTCTCGTGTGTCCAAAATTATTCAGCAAGCTGAAATGCCTACTCTTCCCCCAGATACATGGTACCATTTTTTACTCAACAGGATCAATACATTAGAGATAAAGATTCAATTAAATAAAGAGGAGCGTATTTGAATCTCACCGAGATAGGAAGTGGGGTAATAAATCAAAGAAACTGAAGACAGGCACATGAACGACCATTGATGATTTTAATCACCATTTTCTGTCCAACATCAGTTTCTTTACGCAGGCATGAGTTTCATAGACAGTGTTTTAGTTAATTTTAATGACAGCTGTAATGGAACCCTAGAAAATCAATATTGATTAAAAATATAAGTAAGGAACGCTGTAATCCCGTCAATGCAAGACCAGTACTTCTTCAAGTCATGATAACAGACTTTGTTTCAGATTAGTTCACTGGATTGCTTGAGCTAACATTGAACTTTAAAAATTTCTAGACTTGTTATTACTTTTGTAATATTAATCATAATATCAAGAGGTGTGGTGTCTTGGTTAACCATGATATGTATTTAGTATATGAAAATATAGGAATAAAAGACAATCTAAACGTGTTTTTGCCTATCAGGGGTAGTGCGCTGTTAACAGAACAGGATACTTTAAAAATGTTTCGTTGCTAGGTAATTTTTTCAGTATAATATACATATCTGCCCTAGGTACGTATAACAGTGCACTTTCATCATTGGTGTAGTTTTTCTTTAAATTACTGTGTGACAGTCAGAAACAACGAAATTCCTACCTTTAACAATCGTATCAATTTATATAATCTATACTTTCTAGGCACCAGTACTTACATTATTGGAAGGAGAATCAATCTATGATTTTTGTTGGTATCCAATGATGTCATCATATGATGCAGTAACGTGTTGGTATGTGTTCTAACTTTTTTAATAGGCAAAGAATTATTTTATGAAGAGAACCTAAAATTGATACTGAGACTTGCTGCGGCCAGAAACCTTACTTTGGGTATACAGTTATAGCCTTTAGTATAACTGTTGTACCGTGGACTGTGTTTATATATATATATATATCAGTATGGCAGTTTGTCACAAGATACAAAGAGTGCTCAATATTGTTCAATATTGAGTAAAAGTATGTGTAATAAAGACAAAAATTACATCATAGTGTTTACAGTGACTGAGTTTCTTGTACCTCAAACAATATTCAAATTGCTAATAGAAGTATAGGTAAAAACTGTTTACAAAGTAAATAACAAATATAATAACTATGTATACTCCAGGGAGACCCTAAAATTATTAACTTATTGTTATTATTACACGCGTAATTGAGTTATTAAGCATGTATTAAAAGTAAGCAAGCGATAAAAACCTATTTTATGTTTCCGATAAGAAATTTGCGAAATTAGCACTGTGCGCTTGCTCAGAAGACCATTTCGATTTGCTCATACAATCGCTACATTTTCACTGAGACGAAGATCGGATTTCCTCGTTCCGCATTTATAAGGTGTGGCTTTTCTTTCAATTGGCCATTTTAAGGTGTAGGGTTTGTTAATCCCTTTGAGTTTCCAGATGTATTTCAATAACTCAGAAACCTTTTAGTAATTACTTAGTCGAATGATTTTGTATGATTGTTCCATCGCATTTTGAATTCGCCTTCATATGCTCCGTGGGAGGATGATTTTGTATCAGAATCCTCTACGTCACCTTTGTAAATAATGCATGTGGATAGACATTTCCAATCTTGTAAGCAATTCTGTTTGTTCCGGCAAATACAAGGTCTTGTTTCCTTTGTGCTAGACACTTTGAGGACTTTTGCGTTATGTTGCTTGATGATATTTTCCTCGTTGGGAGTGTAAAAGTTTCTAATTTTGATTGAAATATTTACTAGTTAAAATCAAAGGGCAGTGCAACTTTTCTTGAGGAAATGAAGTCATTCGAAGAAGACCTGACCGGCATAGTTAAAGACACCCAGTTTAAGCCTATCAACAGCCACATACAGAAGAACCTGAAAAAGACGTAAAAACTATCAGTTTATCCTCAAGAGTATTAGCCCCAGCAAATATGACCAGAAACATATCAAATGAACGAAGAACGTACAAAAAGCATCAGTACATCCATATTTGGAGCTTTGGAGGTTAGGTCTTATTCGAATGGTTTCGTTTAACCCCAAATATTGGGTGTTAACACCGTGACGAGAAAGGGTTTTTGGTTATCTATTTTGCCATTTGTTGTTTGTCCTTTCTACAGCTGCTTTAAAGACAAGTGATGTCATTGCGTGAGGAAATTACCAAGGCTACTGCTATAGACTTACGATTTTCGATTTCGTATTTCAAAGGCTATGTTTTTAATATACAATATAGCCATCAGAAGCCGTAGTCTTTCTCTGATTAAAGGTATCTTGTATTAATTTCGGTTTTGTGGCATAACCGGCATAAATATGCGACGTTCTGAAACAGTTAGGTTCAGATCGATCTAACAGGATAGACTTCCATCCTTTAAAGGTTAAAGTAAACTCGTGAAAACACAAGGCGTTTTGTCCTATATGTTTTTCTCATTACACAGGTACTTTGTTTTTAAAACGCATAAACAATTTTGGCTGTTTAAGGTTTAATCATTACCAATGATCAAAACTAAGGCTTTCCATTATGCATTGTTAGAGGTTGCTTTACATTTTGATCTTTAAACTTGTCAATAAGTAGGAATTTCGCACAATTATAATTATAATCCACTAAACACTAGGCTATGAAGCAATGTCACTAACATTGTGTATTAGTTTTGTGTATTATTAATTGTGTATTAGAAATAAATATACAGATGGAATGCCTGCTTGTCAAATAAAACGAAAAAGTGAATAACGAAAGACAAACAAACCTTGTGATCTTGTCCAAAGTGTAACTTACAGAAATGGAATTGGGCATGTCGCGTCCAAAGAATTACAGAGAACCATGGAACTAAATGAGTAACGGAGTAGATCCAGCGTGACAGGAAAGGAAGCCAAGAAAACGAAATGAAGGGACGTGTTGGACCATTCTCAACGGGACTGACGCATAAAAGCTCAAGACCGAAACAGTTAAAGGGCCTTAAGAAAGGCCTTTGCTCAACGTTGGGATACAAGCTGATCCTTCTGCTGCTGTTGATAATGACGATGATGATAATGATGATGATGATGATGATGATGATGATGATGATGATGATAATGGTGATATTTTTAACTGAAGGCAGCAGAAGATTGTACATGTAGGTGAATGACTTTATATATTCAATTTTTTATAATTGCATATTATAGTCACTGCATGCCAGGTTTTTTGTTTTCCGTTTCACTTAACTTGCTTTAGTAAATTGATTTCTTTATGTGCATATTTTAAACAACATCCTTCAAACAAAGATGTGGAAGGCTGAGGAAGTGTATTGAAAATATGCAGTATTAAACTTTGAATAGTGCACCTTTGGTAATGGATGATTGAAAATTTTTCTTTCTAGTTTAATATCAACCTCAAAAGATCATCCAATCCATATGTGGGATGCATATACAGGGAATATCAGATGCTCCTATCGACCCTATAACCACCTTGTAAGTACTGTTATCAGGTACTGAACTTCAATTTAAGATGTGGCAGAAAAAATACATCGCAAATATACTAAAAGTAAAGGAAGTCGAAGCCAAATGTCTTCAGTAAAATTAACTACCGATAGCTATTTGACTTAACCATTTGTATCGTCCTAAAAGGCTGACTTACTAAATGATGAGAACTAGTAACATGCTTGTGGCAGAACGGAATTTTGAATAGCTTCATGTATATTCTGGGGTATGGCTGCAAAAAAGATGATGGGGTACGGGATAAGAAGAACGGGAGGTAGGGAGAAGGCAATGTAATCGTGTTCTGTTCGTTTTCTGGCTAGAGGCGTACGTGGATAATGAAAGGTTCTGTAGTAATAATAAAGTAGAATTTGGTAACTTCTAGTCTTGCTCTCTTTCTTAAGGTGACATGGTAGTTACGTAAGAGTTTCGGTGAATATGACGTTTCGGTTTTTCCGAGTTTGCTTGAAATTACAACGACTTTGGAAGCTACATTGCTAAGGGATTTTCACAAAGGTTGTTCGTGTTACTGATAAGAAAAAGTAGTAGGAAGAATTTTGAATTGAGATGTTCTTTTTACCTGCACTGGCACTGTACCAGGAGGTACAGTATTCGACATTACTGGCCGAAAGTTTTAATAAACTTTTGATGTGAATGTAGAAAGTGCTATCAACTCTTACCAACCCCTTATTACTAATATTTTAAAGCTATCATTAGACAACACTAAAAAGGCATGCATTGGAAACTGCTTAGTGATTGACTAAGTAACTGAGAAAAAAAAGTTTTAATTTTCCCCCATTCGTACACAACTAGTCGAAGAATGAAAAATTCTGAAAATAATATTGAATTATCTACTTCACAACGTGACGCTAATAGCTAACTTGGAAAATTTGTGACCAATAGGCACTGGTTGAAATCAATTAATGACACACACATACCGTACTCATCGTTATTCTTAGACTGGGAAAGCACAGTACCTACCCTTGCCTCGCCGTAAGAGGAGTTAAGAGAGAATTATATTTTGCATTTTATATCCGCTGATTCAATCCATTTTACAGACAGGTTTACCCCCAAGACAAAAATTAGAAAAATATGATGTTCAGTTTTACACGTTTTTACATTTTTCTGCTGTTTTTCTTGATTATTCCCCACTTTTATGTGTTTTTGTAAGATTTTCTTAACGAAAAACACGCCACTTGCAGGATTGCCATCATCTTTCATATTTATCGGAGACGTTAAATAATGAAACTGTATTGGCTAAAGACTGTCTCACTCTTTAGCAATGACAACACAAGCAAAACTGCATACGTATGCACTAAAAATTACTTGTTATTTTATATAATTCACTTTCCACTTTAGTTATTGTGATATACTGAAATGTACATTAGAGTAAAACATTGCTGTTTAATTTTAGGACGAAATCACTGCGGCACATTCAGCCTCGTTTAATTCAGACGGATCAAAGATATACTGTGGCTTTAATAAAATGGTGAGGATCTTTGATACTGCAAGACCAGGAAGAGAGTTTGAGGAAAGGCCTACTTCAGGTATTGAGTTTTAATTATACATTAGTTGGTACATTTTATGTACTTAGGATAAGTCAGTTGTTTTTTTGGATACTTCATCGGCTCTCATGAAATAATTAAAGATTTAACTGTGTTGGAGGGTATCTGGTGCCTTTTTTTATTATATGTACTTGACCATGGCCCGCAGACAGGTATAAACACGACTAAGTTTTCTTGTCTTTACTCCTCGCCATCCTCCGCCTATACCTGGTCACGCTTCTCGTACTTTAAGATTTTCAGACTTCATTTATTTATTTATTTTATTTATTTATTTATAATGTATCTTTATACAGCATAAAACACTTCAACAAAAAAGATATGCTGTTATCAATGTGCGTCCTGTAAAATTAAGATAAAAACTACTTTAAAAGAAATTTAAAGGATTTAAAAATAAAAACTGATTAACTATAAAATTGTTTAACTGATAACTTAAAAGAATTGAAATTTTTTATTTTTCTCACATCCATTGGTAGCTCATTGTAAATTTTCGCGCCAGTAAACGAAACTGCTCTTTTTCCATATGCTGTCCTCATTTAGCATATTTTTATTTTTTCCCTATTACTTACAGCTAATGACAAAGACGTATTGGCACGTATCTTTAAAACTTAGTTTCGTTTACCTTACTGGTTGAGATAAGCCAGCTTTCAGTTACTACATTACTACATTACAACTATTGTAACTTTACCGTCCAGAGACGGATTCTCGAACTCACTATCTTGAGTTCTTTTTTTTGGGTAAGCAAAGCTTTGACTAATAAAAAATTACTGATTTGATGGTACATACTCCACAACAAATTTCCTATAAATAAGTCAAATTACTTGTTTTACCTATACATACATGCCGTTACCTTTAAATTTGGTTTCTAATATTTGTGGTGACATTTTCACAAATATTTAAAAATACTTACTTACTTACTTACTTTGAGCCCAATGTAATTTGAATCGGTAATCACTTTTCTTCTAATATGATACTTTTTATGTAGGAGTAATCTTGTCTCAGTGTTTGAAACCGATTACTTTTTTGAACTGTATAAATGCTACAGTAAAATGAAATATATTTATGAAGCTTACTTAGTGACCGCCTTGGAGTGCGGACGTGTTTAAAGAGCAGAAGATTTGTTTGAGTTTATTCACAATTTTCTTCTGGATTTATCTCGATTTAAAGTGGTTATGGTTATATCTTGTTGTTTTCTGATTCGTATTAAAGAAGAAACACTGGATATACGAGATCGAAGGAGTAACATAGCTTTGAATTATTTATATTTATGAAAGTTTTCCTTCAACAACTATGGCTACATCAGTAAGTTATCGCAGAAACAGAAATTATTCCAAACAATTTCAGTGGACTTATGAGCTGAATAAGGATGTTTTTGACTGTTATAATAAAGCTAGAGAAATTTCAGGCAAAGGATACATGAAAAGCATGAAACTGTTATGGGACGAAATTCATCCTGAATTAAATTTTACAGAAAAAAATATACGTCAACAAGCTACTTATGTTATACAGCGCGGATATATTTTGGAAACAAACACAGATTCAAACGTAAACAACAATCCCCAGGGACAATTAGCTGGTACAGTCAATAATAATGACCAAAGAGGAACATGATAAAGTTGATAATGGTATCAATGACATTGTTAATGACATTCCACCTAATGGCACACCAATTATCACAGAGCAACAAAGCGATCTACCAAACAATAGAGAGCTCTATGAGGACCTGCGGAGGAGATTTCTCGATAATTATGGAAAATATAGATCAGTTGACAATGATAGAATTGAGCTGACATCTGTGAAAAAGCGCCCCAACGAGGAAGAGCTAAATATATTAAACTTTATAGCAAAAGAATGTATGAACGATATTAAGGGAAAAAGATCAGTAACATATGAAGACATCAACTGTTTATTGTATGTAGTTGCAGTGACGTTAAAACAACATAAAAATGATGTCAGTTTGAAACCATTTGCAGAAAAACGTAGTACTGAACCAGAGTGGATGAGGCAATTACACCAAAAAATTGACCGGTTGAGGAGAACGATTGCCCACACAGAACTCATCTTAAAATGTAAACAAACCGAAACTTTCACGCGAAAACAACTTAACGTTCTAAAATCCCTTAAAAAAAAGTTTGGAAACACCAAAAAGCAAACGCTGATCTTTCGTCTTGCATCAATTAAAAATGAACTGAAAGCCACAGCTGTGAGCCTGTCATACAAGAAAAAAGTTTACGAACGAAAACGTATCAACAGACGATTCACTAATAACCCAAAATCCGTTTATCGCACATTCCGAGGTGACTCAGTTGACGTGAAGGAATTACCATCCAAAGAGGAAGTTGAAAATTACTGGCGTAGTATCTGGGGAGTCGAGGGAAATTTCAACCACGAAGCAGAATGGTTGAAAACTCTTGAAAGGGACTACTGCACACAAGTGACACCATTGGAAAACTGTTCGATAACACTTGATCTTTTATCAAAAACGATTAAACGATTACAAGACAATAAATCCCCCGGAAGTGACCTCATAACCGGATATTGGTACAAAAACTTGACATTCTACCGTGATGAACTCGCAGCCTTGTTTGAAAAGTCATTCAATGGACATGCTGATATCCCACTGTGGCTCTCGAGAGCAAAAACACGATTACTACCAAAAAACAAAGAAACGAATATACCCAAGAACTATCGCCCTATTGCGCTACTGAACATCATGTTAAAATTGTACACAGGGTGCATAAACCAACTGCTCCAGACTTATTGTAGTCAAAACAAAATTGCAGCAATAGAACAAGCAGGTGGAAGGAAAGACGTATGGGGATGTTTTGAACAACTCATGATAAATAAGACAATCCTTGATGAAGTAAAAAACAACCGGAGATCGCTGGTTACAATGTGGCTGGATTACCAAAAAGCGTTTGACAGCGTTCCACACGAATGGCTGATTAAAGCACTCAGACTTGCCAAAGTTCCAGAGAAAATTGTTTCAGCTTTGCAGTCTCTCATGACGAAATGGTCAAGCAAAGTCCAACTCCAAGGCAATGGAAGCCCTTTAGTAACGGAATCCATCCAATACAAACGAGGTATTTTCCAAGGAGATAGTCTTTCAGTACTCCTATTTATTTTAGCAGTTAACCCACTGTCGTTCTTACTAAACCAACACAGAGGATATCAAATTGGCAATAATGGAAACCGGGACACAAACATCACCCACCTGTTTTTCGTCGATGACTTGAAATTATATTCAACGAACTTAAACCAAATGAAAATGCTGCTAGATATTGTTACCCAGTTTTCCAATGACATTGGAATGCTGTTCGGTGAGCCAAAGTGTGCGTATATTATCATCGAGAAAGGAAAACTTGCCACATCAGGAGAACCAATTGTCATTAATGGTGTCACCATCCAACCATTAAAAGCGAACGATTCGTACAAATACCTAGGACAGGATGAAAGCGTCGGATATGCTGGCCCAATAAATAAAGACAGAGTCATCAACGAATACAAAAAGCGAATGAAAAAGATCTGGACGAGTGAATTGTCTGCTTACCACAAGCACATTGCCCATAACGCCTTCGCAGTGCCAGTCCTGATACCAACGTTTGGCATACTCGAATGGACTATTGAAGAGATCGACAACATTGATATCCAAACAAGAAAGATACTAAATATGACGAACAATTTCCATCGTAACTCCGATATTGACCGTCTCTATGTTCCGAGGAAGAAAGGGGGAAGGGGGTTAAAATCAATTCGAATTGCTTTCGAAAGCAGAATGGTGACAGCAAGACAGCATTTGAGGCAGAATACAAATGATAATAAATACATTGTTAAAATGATACAACACGAGGAGAAAAAACTGTTGCGAGTTGGAAAGGAATTATTGGAGAGTATGGAGATTAATGATGTTGCTGACCAAAAACCCAGAAACGTAGGAAAACTCTTCACTGCCAAATGCTTAGAAAGAAAACAGGAATTATTTTTTGCTAAACCCCTTCACGGCTACACCGCAAAAACAGTGGCCGGAATAAATGAAATCGATGTCAAAAGCACCAGGGAGTGGCTCACCAACAAATATATCAATTCTCACTCTGAAGCGTACGCTTGTGCTATCGAGGAACGGGAAATTGGGACAAAAGACATCATCTATAGAAGAAAACAACGCCAAAATCAAAATCCACCCGGTGATAACAAATGCCGCCTATGTAAACAACAAGTGGAGGATATCACCCTCGTAATAAGTAGCTGCTCTAGAATGTCGTCCAGATACTACTTACCACTACGCCACGACATTGTAGCAAAACATGTGTATGAAAAACTGCGTAATAAACATAACCTTGAGACAAGAGTAACATATGACGACCAGTTTATTGAGAGGAATGGGCAACATGAATATTGGTGGAACGTCCCTGTACGAACGCCTACCAAAGTCCAACACAACCGCCCAGACTTAATTGCCTGGAACTCACCTGACAAAACGTGCCAAGTCGTCGAATTCAGTTGCCCAGCTGACGTTAACGTTGTAAGAAAAATTAACGAGAAAGAAAACGCATATGGCCCTTTACTACGAATGCTACAGTTTATGTATACGGAATACAAGTTTTCATTCGTGCCAGTGATAATGGGAGCGCTGGGAACTGTTCCAAGAAATTTGAAAATGAGTTTGTCTAGTATGGGATTTAATGAAAAAGAATGTTGGAACATTGTGTCTCGATTTCAGCAAAAAAATTATTTTAGCCACGGTAAAAATTGTCAAAACTTTTATGAATTTCCAAAAATATAATTATTTTTTAATTTTATTTTCTGCCCTACTGATTGTAATATCCTATTTTTTCAGAATCGTATTTTAATTGTAATATACATTATAACTAATTTGAAAAAAAAAAAGAGAACCCTTACTTACTTACTTATTTACTTACTTACTTAATTACTTACTTATTAACTTACTTATTTACTAACTTACTTACTTACTTACTAACTTACTTACTAACTAACTTACTTACCACTACTGAGAAACATGCAGATAATGTATCCCGACTATCGATTTAAAATGCTACCAATCATCAACGGGGCACTTGGATATGTTACAAAAAATCGCAATATGTTACTGTGTGAGTTACAGTAATTTTGCAGCTTGAAGAGAACTTGACATGCGATAAGGCGAGCATACACATCGCGTGTGAACGAAACAGGAGGATAAATTTGTGTGTCAATGTTGTGTAACTCAGGTTAGCTGAACAATTTGCAGGCTAATCTGGATCAGGCGTATTACTTGACCTAGCGGGGAAATTGTTTTCTGATAAACTGTAGATATGTGTTTGTATCGTTTAACTCTTAACATTGGTAGAAATCTACAATGAACCAAACACTAAGCACTGTTAAAAGAGAAAATAGTATTTAAGAATATGTTGATCTTCCATGCTATTGAATTGGAACTGTTAAGCGTCATCCGATTTCAGCTGGTTCTTGTTATTTATGGCAAGGGGGAGCGAAGTGCCACTAATGTTGACGCTAATTTTTCTATACTTTTGCTTGCTTTAGACAAAAATGCCGGTATTGGACAACCTGGAATAATTTCATGCCTGGCATTTACACAAGAATATGGTGGTCTTTATGCTGCAGGGTCATTCTCGAAGTCAGGTTTGGAAGTTGTTTGGTCTAGTATTTTAAAAATTAATTTAAGGTTTTTTCTTGCTTACTGCCAATTTGTTGGACGTAGAAATTTTGTAAGCTTGTGTGGTGATTTGTCTCCCAGTTTATTGTGTGAAAGGTCTTTTCTTAACCATGGCACCTTAAAAACATACCGACTCTTTAGTATTTTGTTTTGTTGTTTACTTAGACCATTGAAGTTTTTTGTGGTTTGGTAAATGTCGCAATTTGAATTTTTCTCTTATGTCGTAATATCTCTAGTTATGCATTAGTGGGCACAAGCCCAGCTGCTTTAATGAGTTGTGATCAGCAAGAAAAATATCGGATTATACAATCTCATTGACATAATGACAATAACAACTAACTGCAAATGACAATACTCCAAAATATAATCACAGTTCATAGATCAGTAAATAAGTCATACCTGTAGTACCAAGTACCAAGAAGGTCGTAAGATGCTAAAGGATGTAAACGAATTCATTGTGCAAGCTAACCGTTATAAAAGATCGTGTTATGAAGTAGCAAAATTTGCAGAGATAATTTTTGAAGGCGGAAAGATGGTAAAAGGCGAAAGATTGAAACGTCTGAAAGAGCGGATAAAAACTATGGACACTGACAATCGTGAAACATGCAACATCATGAGAGTAGAAGAAGCAGATGGAATTACAACAAAGAACGTGTTCCAACGAGTGAAAAATGAGGTGGCAAAACAATCGAATTGTTTGTCAATACTGAACTAAATGATGTCAATTTTATTGCTGTCGTAAACAGGAAAGTTATACCGGCAGTTGCACATCTGTTGAACATTTGCAAATTCTTCTACAAGCTGGCCAAGCAATCAAAAAGGAAGATGTGAGCAACAACATGCTAGGGAGACAAGCAAGCGTTGAACAATTATCTTTAAGCAGAGAGAAAAGTGGAAAGGGGACTGAAGTTACTGAAGGATGTGTATAAAGAAAATAGATTGCGTGTAGCCTGTTAGCCTCTACTGATCGCAGGACACAGACAGCTTGAAGAAGAGAACTTCTAAAAGATAATAATACGATATTCAGTAAATCGATGGCAACCATGAAAGAGATGAGAGCTAGGTTAAGATTTTAGGGCAACGTCCTAAGATTGGAAAAGGAGATTATTGAGGCAGAATTCAAGCTAACATGCAGAAAGTTAAAGGCAGTTTTGAAGAGACATAATGAAAGTAGAAGAATAGAAACATACGAGGCAAAAGAGCAACAGACCCAGTTCTTTAGACAACAGGAGCAGGACTCACTGTTGGTTGAAACAGAACCTTAACCCATCAGCAATAATGGAGATGTTTGAACAGATGGTGGAAGCGAAATCATGGAAAGGTGCCAGATAACTTACCAAACACAGACGATGTCGAGTGTGCTGCGAACAAAATGAGACTGTCGAACACCTTGTGGCTAGTTAAAAAGACCTGGCAAATGATGAATATTAAGTAAAACACAACAGAACTTTGATGTAAGAATACAAATTAGTACAAATGGACGCGGTTTGGTACAAAGAAGGATGGGACAGAGGAACAGTGCTGCAGAATGGTAAGGCAAAGCTTTTATGGGATTTTTAATTCAATTTCAGAAAAATAATTACAGCAAGGAGACCAGTTTTAATAGCGGTGGTAAAGGAGAAGGAAAATATCTGGATCTGTAGCGTAAACTGCTCACTGCACCAGAACTTGGAACCTAAGAAATTAGAAAAACTAACGAAGTACCAACAGTTTGCATTTGAAATGAGAGAAAGATGCCCTGAGCTGGAGGTTAAGATTGTACCAGTAGTTATTGGTGCACTCAGTGGAGGCGTAAAGACAACGTTGAATACAATTTCAGTAATATTGGAGGAAAAGTATACCGCGTAGCGGATAATGGCAGAAATACAAAGAACAGTATTAATAGATAGTGAGACCATATTTCGTTAATTGATGTCAGGACTTTTCCAAACTGTTGACCCTTCAATGTAATAATAATAATAATGATGATGATGGTGATGATGATACTAGTAGTAGTAGTAGTAGTAGTACTACTACTACTATTACTACTACTACTACGACTACTACTACTACTACTACTACTACTACTACTACTACTACTACTACTACTACTACTATAATAATCAGAATAATAGTAATAGTAATAAAGTTGACAAATCTGCGATCGTCATCGATGTTGCCATCCCCGGAGACACCAGGATAAGTGAAAAGGAACAGGAAAAGATTGACAAGTATCAGGAAATTAAAAGAGAAATCCAAAGACTTTGGAATCTGAAAAAAGTTAGCGTTGTACCTGTTGTCTTGGGGGTTCTTGGGAGTGTGACGAAAAATTTTACCAAATACATGGAAAAGATTGGGATTGAGATCAACATTGCCGAAGTCCAGAAAACAACACTATTAGGAACAGCTAGGATTCTGCGAAAGGTATTAGAGCACTGAAAGGGAAAGACTATGATGAGAGACCTTTGGTTACTGGTTGTAACCGGCTCTCTC
>RDPX01000288.1:722303-813239 GCA_003991215.1 Morbakka virulenta | reverse complement strand
TGCCTGTTCCTTATGTAATGCTACAGAAACTCTCGGGCATGTTATTGGAGGATGTAATACAGCGTTGAACGAAAAACGTTATAATTGGAGGCATGACTCGGTTTTAAAAAATATTGCAAACTTCATATCTTCGAATAAGAAAAATGCAAAAGTTTACTGTGATATTGATAATCACAATTCTCCATCGATTATTACCGGAGATACATATCGCCCTGATCTGTTAGTAATTGATAAAGGAAAGATTTATATTCTAGAACTTACAATCGGCTTTGAAACAAATATTGAAGTGAATTCGAAACGTAAATCAGAAAAATATGAATTTCTGCTAAGATTTCTAGGCAAAAATTATCAAAAAGTTATATTTATCAATTTAAGCATTGGCGCGATAGGAGCAATCGGAAAGAGTACACATTCGGTAGCGAAGATGTTAGCGGAAATAAGTTACGATAAAAGCGAAATCTCATATATCATAAAGAAGATCATATGTGTGGTAATTCGAACCACATATTACATATTCTGTCAACGTAGTAAGACATGGGATCAGCCTCCCCTCCTTTATTGGTGACTACGTTACTCTGTGCGTCCCGATACCATGCCTTGATAGTGAGTGGTGTTTCTTAGGGTAATGATGTAATGTATACACGGCATACAATTGTATTAAGTGATAACATGGAAAAATATATGCTTGAAGTTTAAAAAAAAAATTATTATAGATTATTATAGAACAGCTTTTGTACCCACGATATAAGCCTAGTCTTCCTTGGATCTCTTAACCACCATAAGTTTATATTTTTTTATCTGGTCGTATTGGCTGGTAACTTGACATCCGAAAATGTTTCCTGCGCTAACACATTTTTGTGACGGCTCACTTCTCTAGATCACCTGGACAGCCTGCCGTTATTGTGTACACTGAAATAGTGCTTTGTACAGATGGTATGAAGTAGAATCAAGAAAAGCCCAGAAGTTGCTTTTGACAGAAACCAACATACTATAATTGCATAATATGACAATCTGAAAAGAAAGAGATTCATTTTCTACTATGTCTATTTACAAAAGGAAATACCGTCAGAGGAACTATGATACTGGGTTTTAGGTGGAGAACAACCTTGTGGTGATTCTTATATTTGCGAGGTGATACAATTTTACATTAGTGCGGTGGCCGAATATAACATTCTTGCAGTAATATTTACTAATTTTGTGTATTTTTCTATTATGATTTACCCAGGATGACTCAATACTTTGTTGGGATCTCCGAAATCCAACTTCAGTTTTAAGAACCTTCACAAGAGAAGTGAAAACTAACCAAAGAATTCAGTTTTGTATTGACAGGTAAGTTTACGGCTTGTATGCCATGGTCCTCTTCAATGCATCATCATCATCATCATCATCATCATCATCATCATCATCAGGGTATAGTCATGCAAAAAATGTGTTTTAAATATGGAAAAGACTTAATTTGCATATTTAACGGGCATGTACTTTTTTTGCGGGAAAATCTAAAAGCACACTTTTGGGAAGGAGAGTCTAGGTGAGGTTAAATTTGATAAGTAACCTATATCCACAAAGTCTGCAAATGGATCAACCACCTTTCATATTTTAATAGATATAGTGTATGTGCTTTCGGTTACTTTGCTTGCAAATAACTATTCGTATTTCTATCAAAAGCAAAGCCATTGTAGGGCTGAGCTGCGCAACTCTTTTAGCCATCAGCTCCACATTCTTTAGCGTATTTAAGTTAGCTCTAAATATTGAAAACTTGATTCTACATTTACATTGTTTGAGTAAATATCGATTTACAAACATGAAAGTTCCTTTGGGCGGTTTTTTACCACTTCGAAACGTTTGTGCAAGATATGAAATTTTGTTTGTAAAGATAGAAGCCTTGAGCGGACTGGATCATCTTGAAAGATGTAGCGTCGTTGCATTTCCTTCTCGCAGCTGAGGCTCGAGAGTGATGAAAGAAAATATTGGAATAATGGTCTTGTTAAGGATGGACCTACGCAGCTGAGTTGGTAGAACGGGTGGCCATGGTCTCTACAGGCACTGGTTCTAATCCAGCTCGGTTCACACATTTTTAACTTCTCTGTTATATCAAACCCCCTCTTTTGGTATTATTTCAATATATATAATAGATAGATAGATAGATAGATAGATAGATAGATAGATAGATAGATAGATAGATAGATAGATAGATAGATAGATAGATAGATAGATAGATAGATCGATAGATAGATAGATAGATAGATAGATAGATAGATAGATAGATAGATGNTCGAGAGTGATGAAAGAAAATATTGGAATAATGGTCTTGTTAAGAATGGACCTACGCAGCTGAGTTGGTAGAACGGGTGGCCATGGTCTCTACAGGCACTGGTTCTAATCCAGCTCGGTTCACACATTTTTAACTTCTCTGTTATATCAAACCCCCTCTTTTGGTATTATTTCAATATATATAATAGATAGATAGATAGATAGATAGATAGATAGATAGATAGATAGATAGATAGATAGATAGATAGATAGATAGATAGATAGATAGATTATACTGACTGTATCAATGTGTTCTCTTTGGCCTTTTATCATCAAGCGGAAAAATTGATTAACTTTTAGATCGGATAATTACCTCATTTCGGGGAATACCAATGGTTTGGTTTCAATTTGGCCGCTAGATAATACGGAACAAGGGGAAGTTACTTCTCAATTTGGAAGTCACTCCTTAAGTTTTCTCGCACATTCAGATGCAGTAAATGGAACGAGGTAAATAAAGCAGTGTGGTTTTTAATAGCTTTGGAAATTTTTTACACATTTGGAACTAATGTTGGGGAACCCGCAATGCTGGTACAAATTCTGCCTTCTGGGAACATGCTTAAGACGATACAATGTACAGTATAAGGCGCGTTAAAAAGGTTTACTTTAATTTGATTTTTACGTTGTTTGTATTGGCTAAAATATTTCTTCGGCTGCTGTTTTTTCCAGCCCAGTGTGCCAAGCAAGAAAACTGTTTTGGCGCACTAATTACTTTTCCTTACTTTCCTTAACCAGAAAAAAATTTGCAAATAGAAATTTGCACGGAGATCATTTTTTTTTCTCAAGATCAATGTGTTTTTTTTGGTTGCATTTAGCAAAAGTCGTCTTTTTCAGTCTGTATATGAAATATCTGTGACTTGATGTCTCATTACCTACAAGAACTGTTCACGGTACTTCTTGGAGGAAAGCATAAGCATATCATGAAATTACCTTGGTAACCCTTACAGAAGTGGAAGCGAACATTTATTACCAGCACAGCTATTTGAATAAGTGTTTCAGACCAGTTTATTTCCCTTAAAAAATAATTATTTGAATTCTCTGTTTACCTCCACATTAGTCTCATCTAAAAGGTACGCACTGTAATATTAAGCAGTATAATTTTTCTTGTGCCTATTTCCAATTTATGCTTTAACTACTTTTTTACATAGAACCGTACGATTCAGGTCTCAGTTTTCACATATTGTGATTATGATATTTTATGTGTGCTACTGTTACCACGTTGCATATACGTTGATCTCGTTTGCAATATTTTTTTTATTTTTCCTGTATGTAAGCGATAAAACATCTGTCCGCATTGCTTTGTTTTTGTTGCTTATTAAAGGTAGTTTCTAAACAGGTGTTTCTAATTCAAAAAAACTGATTTGGCAATGGCGATTGGTTGTATATATTCTTTTTTGTTGTCTCTGTTCGCTATGTTTAGACCTAGGCCCTTGTCTTTTTTCGCCATATTTTGTAATATATTTTTTTTTTGCATTTAACACATTTACTCAAATATTGACTTGTAGGCCGTCATAGCGTAAATGCATTGACATTGTGGTTTTCTGAAGGTTATATAAGGTGCCCACGGTTTACTTAATCCTAGAACACCCTTGTGTATTACGCGAGGATTCCTGAGTCACGGGTATATAACTCGCTCGTGTTCCGTTTGAGATTTATTTCAGGCCTTATGCCGTTAACTCTGAGAGATGACAGTTATTCAAAGGTAGCCTATGCCAAAATGTATGTGGCTATTTCGAGTAAGAGAAAATAAGAAAAAAGGCTATATATTTCAATAATCTTTGTTCGGACATGGCATACACTGTTTTCTTGTCTACTTAAAGTTTTTATAGGTAGACATTTCTATAAGGATTTAAGTAGACAAGAAAACAGTCGTGTGTACTAACGAAACTGAAGGTGCGTTGGGCTAGGACTTGGCAAACATGAAACCCATCTTTGATTTTCGTTTATGTTGACATAGTTGAGCAAACGATGCTACTCAGTCCACTGAAGTAGAGTGGAACAGTTTAGAAAAGGCTTACTTACCTTGTGCTCGAGTGGCACACTCGCCTTTCTAGAACCAGTAGCCACAGATACCATAGGGAACCATTTGTAAAGGCAAGAATGAGGCATGTCAATATGTTGACTTTAATCAGGAGCGCATACCCATATTCAGAGGATTAGGTCTATTGTATTGGCTTGTTAACATTGCAGCACTGTGGCAATTGTGGCGTATATGTATAAAAACCGTTTTTAGTTTTTTAGTTTACACACAGTTTGATTCATAAACGCCATACTGACTGACTAGGATCAAATTGAATTGTTTAGTACAGTTGGAGAGTTGGGCAGAGTTTTATTTGAGTTTCAAAATTATAACTGTTAATTCTACCTAGCTTGTCTACATATAAATTTTTAGTATGAATCCTGTTTTTATGCATCTGCTTAGTTTTATACTTTCTTGATGTCATAAACGCAGATATGTTACGTGTTGTGTATCTAGCTGTGTGACTTGTATTTGTTATTTGTGAATGAACTTACTGTCAATAAAAAAATACTCCAAAACCACAAGTAACGTAAAAACTTGTTCTTTTGACTTTTGAAATTTTTTCACATTTGGCTTTGCAGGTGGATTAAATTACTTCCGTTTGTCAGTATGAATGCTATTAAGACCTTTAAAAGAAGTGGCTAGTAGAGGTGTCGAATGACAAAATTAGGTAAAAATCAAACAGAATCGTGTAATCCGCTGGGTTTGTCTTTACTGGTTTTTGCTTTCTTTTGGTTTTAGGACAGCCATTTAGGCCATCACTTTAATGGCAAATCCCTATTCTATACACCTACAAATATCTATTTGTTTTTTTATATTTGTACTTTTTCGTTTTCTTTTTTCTACGATAGGTTTCATCCTTATTTACCGTTGATGGCTACGACGTCAGGCCAACGCCACTTCCCTTTATCCATCTCGAAGAGAGATTCTGACTCAGAGGATGGTGATGGCAACGATTCCGAGGAGATTACTGATAATTCCTTTAAAACATGGAGTTTATATTCAGTTTTACACGAAGAAACACCTGACAGTACAATGAGTGGGGGTACGCCATGTCAAGGAGATCAAGCGTTTACGAGCTAGATTTTTAGTAATACAGAAAAGGAATTACCTTCGAGGCGAACAGGCGAACAGCAAAGAGGTTATAAATCTAACATTTAGGTTTGAATCATACAGGATTATTAAATGGAACTGAAAACAACGGTTTATTCCAGAAGCACACACACACACACACACACACACACACACACACACACATATATGTATATATATATATATATATATATATATTGTTAGTTACTATATTCGATAAAACTTTAGTTTACTGGGAAAGACTGTAACCGAATGAAAAGGGTTGGCCCTAACTTAACGTAAATACTACTAATTGTCGCGTGACTATTTTTGGACCGTTGCAGGAGGGGGGTTCCCTACATTTCCCCCTTCTTAAATAAACGAAGTTTTATTATAAACGACAATTAAATACGAATTGCACTCCAAGGAATGGTGTCCGGTAATAATCGCGGCTGTCTCGCTCTTCTAGGACGTTCTCTATCTGAATCACCGTTTTCGACTTCGTTGTCTGCACCAGAATCTGAATCTAAATCTAAATAATATAATCGTTGTCCTGAAAATTTACTTTCACTTGACCTTGATTCTGCATCCGATGTTAGTTCGGGATAGGCACATTTCGAAATCCGTTGTCTACAACTGGTGAAAGACGTGATGAACTATCTTGCGTTCCTTGCGAGCGTTTTCGATCTGGAAATTTACTCCATTTGGTAACTTGGAGATGATTTTCCACGGTCCATCTCTACAGGGGGCCAACTTTCGATTTCTCGTCTGTCGTATAATGCTTCACTTTAAACCAAACTTGCCCTTCAGAATAATCAATAAAACGAAGATTTCTATTGTACTGATGTTGCATTTTCCGTTTATTTACCTCTGCGTTGTCGAAAACATGAGAAAAAATATCTTCCATTGATGAACTCGTCGCATATTCGAATTCTGTCGGTTGCATTTCATCGTGTTGGTTTAGAGGTAAATTGTCAAACGCAATATCTTGGGGTAAAACGGCAGATCTTCCGAAAACGACATTGTATGGAATACAATGAGTGGCTTTGCTCTCACTAGCGTTTAAGGCAAACACTCGTCCAGGTAATATGGAACGCCATTTGCTTTGTTGTAAACCACGATGTAGCAAAACAGCACGCAATAGATCCTTGAGAGTACGAATGTTCCTTTCAGCGAATCCATTACCCTGACTATGATATGCCGAAGATCTACGCTTTTCAATTTCGAGTTCGCTGCAAACCCCAGCCATAACTGCTCCATCCACGCTCGAGCCTTGATCGGATAACATATAAAAAGGGTTGCCATGAATATAAATCCAGTTTCTCAGTAAAGTATCAACTATTTTCGGCGCCGTCTGATCCTTTAATGGTACGGCTTGTACGAATTTCGAAAAAATATCACCAATGAGCAGAAGATACTGATAGCCATTATTGTCTTTTGGTAAGTATGCGCTATAAATAGACAAAAACTGAATAGGTGCATTCGGAATGAGCATCGGTGTAAGAGGTGCTTTTGGTGGGGATGTGACGCACATGGTTTTTTGACAGGTTTCACGACCTTGGCTGAACGATTTGATGAAATTGGACATACTAGGCCAGTAGAAACGGTCTTTTAATAATGACTATTTATGGACGGTTGCAGGAGGGGGGTTCCGCACAATATATATATTTATATATATGAGGGAGAGAGAAAGAGAGAGGGGAAAAAGAGGGATATTGTAGTCTGTTGGGGTTGGGAAAGGAGCAATAAATTTTGGGGCAGCAGTTTATTCTCTTTTGATAATTTGATTTCTCGTCTAAACCTTAACTCTATGGAGAATTGATACACTTTGGCATGGTTTTTCATTTTGCTCTGGACAGGTAAGCTAGCTTTTTTAGCATCAACTCACACTGGTCGTTCCTTCTTCATATCATTCGTAGCACCTTTACATTCTTTATTCACCCTTTGACGGAAATGTTTAGGCTGACAATGTTTCTTAATGCTTCAAAATTTTCAAAATTATGTGTGCATTTGAGGTTATACGGCCTTTAATAGCTTACCTTCATTTACTACTGAACCAATCACGTAGATTCAAAACAACCTACTGTTTTATTTATTACTGTAACACTATATATTTTCTGTTACCCAACAGTCATGCTTTACCTTTCTTTTTTTAAGCAGTAATGGAGCCCTAACAAGCCACACCCCAATGAGAAACACCATTTTCTAAGGTCATTGTTTTAATTAACATTTTAAAGTTTTTTGTCGTCTTGATTTAATTTGCCTCCGAAACTAATTTTGACTAACGTAGGTTGTCAATTAAACACACGCTCACTACTAAGCACACCCTCTGTTTCATTAAGATAGTTCCTCGTATTTCAACAAATTAACAAACAGAATGCAAAACAAAATAAAACAAAGCAGATTTTGTTACATTTTTAAGCATTTCGTATTAGGTGACTAGCTCCATGCCTATTCATACTTCGATTATTTTTCTACGTTCTTCAAGAAACACGCATGATTTTTATGAGGAAAAAAAAAAAGAAATAGATTGGAAACAGTTGTCACTTGATTGAATGGCAATGCTCGTCTGTGTTGCTTAAAGAAAGTGATGTGAAATGATGTAGAGAAATTCTATTGTATTACGCAGGTAAAACAATCGAAAAAATGGATTTTTTCCATCAATTCCATTAGAGTTTCGACAGCCATATCAAACGTTGGTAAACCAATAGGTAACCTATTAAAATATAGATAGAAACGTATTTGTTCGATAGTGAAAAGGTGCATGGGCAAAAGTTTTCACGACAAGTATGACATCTATTTCAAAATGGATCAACACGTCATGAAGACCTGTAACTAAGGCTTACTCCTTAATTAAGTCGAAAGAATGGACTTCTTTTTATCATGTAAAAATCATTAATAGTCTTCCATTGTATTTTAGCCCCGTAAATGACGTTGGCAGTTTTAAAATTTAAGTAGGCAGTTTTTTTAATTAGTTTTTTCTTCCTTTTCATTTAACTCACTTTGAGAGTATTTTGCGTTTCATTGATATTCTGCTTTCTGACCGGACCAGAAAGACAACCGTGTATTTTAACTGATCGTACTCCTGTAAAAAAATTGAAAAGAAATAAATGAATGTATTAATAAAGAAATATGGTACAAGAAAGTTAGCAGTATTGCTTAGCGTATTGATTAGGTTCCAGTCGATTATTGTAGCCACATTTCTTTGCAGACGTATTGCTTCCTTTAAAACAGTTGAAAACTTAATGTGGAGTCAATTTTTTTAAAACTTACAATTTCTACAGCGAGGCATTTTAACGTTTTAGTTCCATTTTTGACCAACCTAATCAGTAGTTCTATTCTTTTATTTAAGAAATTCGAAGCTAAGAAATTTGTAGCAGTGGAGATAATAACATTAATCACTTCTGACTTAAGTTTAATTTAATAATAGTTATGGTCAGATCATAAATAATAAAAAGAATATATAAAAGTATAAATAATATCGTATCCCCTAGTTCTTTATGACACGATGCCGTAAAAGGCATTTACCCTAGATGGGGCAGTTATTTCCGATTTCGTCTTTACAGGTTTTCTGTAAACTTCAGAGGTCGTGTGTAAATGCTTAATAACTTAGTCCATCGGAGTAGTTATAAGTTTACTTAACGATCAGGTTATGTAATGTAGGAAAGGGGTGGATATATATTTCCTCTGCTTCCCATAGTGGTAAGACATTGACATGCTGTATAAATAATCGACATTCGGATCTCACAGTCAGCTTGATTACTATAATGGATAATCTTCTCAATATGTTCTACCGGTACATTGTTCAGCATGACTATGATGGTACGATGTTTTTTCATGACCGGTAACCTATGTATCTGTAGTTGAAAATCATAGGGGCTTTTTGGTTTCTTTATTGAAAAACGGCGAGAAAAGGTGAAAACATTGGAATAACTTATCAAGTAAAGTTTACTTGGTGACACCATTAAAACAGTTTGAAATTATCTGCATGTGTTATCCAGTTAACTGTATTTCCCATAGTACTTTTTGTTATTCCAATTTTCTGTGGTTATTACTTACTTGGTATTTTGATTTAGTGAATCGTGTACCTTGTTGCATTTCCTAATATACAGGTATCTTTAAATCCGTATTGGCAATGCAGTAATCCAGATGTTTCCCACTCACATAAGTCAGGGCAAAGTCTAGAAATTTCTCCTCTTACACTTACGTTGATTACCAAATTATCAGTAGTAAGCCCAATTTCTATTTACAAAGCATATTCCAGACGGTAACTGTTTTATTTAAAGTCTTCCAAATATTGAATTGAATACTGTGAAATATGTCAAAGGGAAAATGCAATGTGAAAGCTTTGGATAATGTAAATAACATAAGTCAGAAGACTTGTGATAATGTATGGAGTTTTTGCGAATAATGACGGTTTAAATTTTTTTTTTATCAAACCGTGGACTTTAAAGAGGGAAAAATGACTTGAAAGCAATAGTGTTAAGCACGTTTTGTCGATAAATTAACTCGTTTTGTTCTTCAAATTTAAACGTTCGAATAGCAATGGACCTAGGTAAATTAAAATCTGATTGCCTTGAATGAGTCTACGCGATGGATGGTTAAAATAAAAATTATGCCAGAGCATACATGAATTATTTGATTTTATTTGCTAGAGACCCAAAAGGTTTCAATTGATGTACGTGCTGCGAATGATAGTAAAGTTATTATGACCAAGGTATGAAGTATCTTGGTGCCCATGCTTTCAGTATTCCAATACCACTTTAAAACGAGGAGCTCAATATTGCGCTACAGATAAACACAGCAGGTGTCTTTGGGACTTCTAACGGCCAATCTTAAAAGAACACTCCTTGACTAATTGCTTTTTCATCCTGATAAACATCGGCAAAAGAGAAACAGAAGTCGGACAATACAAAGTAACTTCAATTTCGATACGCTCGGTGAATGTCAATACAATTACAGTTTCATTTACTTACATTAATTTATAAAGCCAAAAATGGAGTACGATGTATCAGGACAAGAAAAAAAGGTATTTTTTAGTTATCTTATCTCTTTTTCCAGCACATCTTCATGGTTTAAATGTTCATTGCGCAGGAACTCCATATATTCAGCTTATCTCCTGCATGTTGACGTCTGTTATGAGATCTTTGCAAATCAAGTAGTTCTGAAAGAGTTTTGTACCCATTTAGATAAGTACTTCGGAAATCGATGGTCATTGAAGGCTGCTTTGTAATGGTCATTTTGCTTGGCAACCTAGTTCGACTTTATTGCTGTGGCTGCCACACCTGAATAAATTTCATTCAGACTGATAGTTTATAAAAAAATCCCATATAAAGTTTATAAAAAAATCCCATATAACAAGATTGCCAGTGAATACGCTACTGTAAAACAATTCTGTAATTGTTATGATGATAATTCAGTATTATAATCTTTAATTTAAGAATATTTCCATTTAAACCTATATAATCTGCTTGGTCTGTTTTCGGCCTTCAGTATTGAAATATTTCATGCATCTTTAAGCGTTTTGAAGAGTTTCTAAGGTTTAGGAATATGGTGTTTAAAGTACTATATTTAAGTAATCAATTGTCAATACGGATATATTTTTGCTCAGTTCAAATAGATATCAAAATATGCTTTGCTTATCCTACGTAAATTTTCATTCAAAACATTTAACGACTTTGGATATAACTTGAAACTCAGTAGTTTTACTTTTGATTTTATCAAGCTCCTTTTGTATTATTTCTGCAGTAGGTGTTGACCACTGTTGTAATATAAAGCCTCACTTTTTTTTCTCGAAGTCATATTGAATAAAGTAGAATGATGTAATCTACCTAAACTTGCAGCTAGTCGTTCACTTAATAAAGGCCTTCTTCAAGGACTCATTTGATTGGTTTCCTTTGAAACCCAGCACCATAAATAGGTTCCAAAGATTTTCAGTTTTAGCCGCTAAAACTGAAATCGATTATTAAGGAATGTTCCTTTCCATTTGGATGGTTCCACAAATCACACAGGTGATCATCATTCAGTCCCTGTTGATCAAGATGGATTGCCTTCCAATATCTACATCGGTGTTTATGACACTTTACTTCCTTGCTCTTATAGTATGATTAAGTAGTTTAGATTCTCAACCTGGCTTGCGAGCTGTAAAGCGTTTTTCTTGCGCAAAAAAGTACCAGTGAAGTGGATTTGGAAAGCAATCATCCATATGCCCCCCCCACACACACACACACACCCCTTCTGTTTATGACGTATATATTGCATGGTTTTCGTCCATCTTTTCTTCAGTTTCAATTCAGCTGTTCAGTGGGTGGTATCTATGAAAGTCAAACAGTCAAAGAATGGTACAGTATCCTTGATACAGTTTTGAATTTATTATCGGTATTTTCAGCGGGTTTTTTAATCAAACAATGGTATTATATCTAGTTGTTTCGTTGTTAGGAGAGCGAATAGGATTACTCTTTACCAAAGCTATCCCGTCTTTGGCAAGGGGTAATACAAGTTCGTCTGCTTTGGGACTAGGTAATAGAGGGACCTTTGACTTTTAGGTTTCAACCTGCTACTATTAGTGTTCGAAGTGTGGAGTAAGCATAATACCAATGTTACCATACTAACAATGTGCATTTTAATCAGAAAAAAGGATACCTGCCTTAACATCTGTAATGGAAGTCACCAAGTAAAACGCCCCCATGGTGTCTGGCTGGAATAGAACAGCATGTATCAGTGAATGTTTCTTAGCCTTCCCCATCTGCTCAGTTGTTGAAAACAGAATCTTCGTTGAAAATGCTAAACAAAAGGAAAACCATTTCTATTGCAACCATAAACTTATGAAAGTAAAGCGTGCAAGAGCAGTAAAGTCAGTATTTGATATACGCTTTGGTGATCTTGTCCCAATTGCCCCTACTCTCACACCCTGGATAGCCCTCTTTCATCACATTTCTTCCCTATTTTTAGTATTGGGGTAAAATCATTAAGAAGGAACCCCTACACTGTATGGTTAGACTATAAGAAAGCTTTTGACTCCATTCCACATTCATGCCCATTTCGGGCGTTGAAACTTGCAAGTGCCTGACCACGTGATAAATGCTATCAAAAATCTTACTAAATCATAGTTTGCGAAACGCCAACGTCATGGAGTAAACAAATCATTCACCAGCGACTTCATTAAAATTAGCAAAGAAATCAGTCATCCTACCGGTATTCATTCTGTCGTTAAAACCACTATCGCATCTGCTCCAGTTCACCAAAGGATACAAGTATGGGGAAATGCGAAACTACCAACACACCCATAATTTCTTTGTGGACGACCTAAAACTATTCTCAACAACTTTAAAAGTTTAAAACAGGAGCTCAATGTTGCTGCCACATTGTCAAATGAAAGGAATGAAATTCTGATAAATTTGCTGTTCTACACATACAAAAAGGGAAAGTCGTTGATGGTAATAAATCAATGGTTAAGTTATTTAATCACTCGATAGAGGAGATGGCCACAAGTACCTGAGATTCCACGTAAACATCTACGAAAGTCCACGTGAAAAAGATACGGTCATAACTATCTGACTATAGAGAGACCACACATACATTAAAAAGATAAACAACTTCGAATATTGGTGGAACCTGGCGATAAGAACAGTAACTGAAGTACCAGACAACAAGCCAAAATTTGTAGTATGGGACGATACAAATGAAATATGTTCGATTACAGAGATCACCTGCTCAGCAGGCACCAATATCAGCAGCAAAGTTTAGGAGAAACTCGAGAGTTATGGCCCCCTGGTTCGTAACATGCAAATCATGTATCTAAATTATAGTTTTGAAATGATACCGATATAGCCTTCCTCTCCTTCCTTGCGTAATGTGTCTTTTGATATCCATTCCTTGTGTTTGTATCTTTTGCGGCCTACTGCTTCCTGGCGACTTAACATAAGTGTTTTTTTACTTTCTGACACTGGTTCTTAATGGTGATCTCTTCTTCAAGCAGTTATTGTAGTTCTTGGTACTTGTTTGTGAAAGACAGTGAATTATTCTCCAGGCCTCGAGTCTTTCAGTAGGCTGTCTGTATTTCTTTCTCTTTTTTGTTGCTTCCATCCGTTCTTCTTTAGCTTCAGTTTTTGCTTAGCTATCAGCAGGTGGTCGTCAGACACATAGTTTGCTTCTTTTTTCACGCTTCCGTCCTGAAGAGACCTGAATCTCTTGACCATACAGATGTGGTCGATCTTGTTTAGTGTCACCAGGTTTGGTATTAACCAAGATTGCCTAGTGTACTTCTCTGTTGAGAAAAGTGTACAGAAACCTGCAAATCTCTCACCATTAGTGTTTATCTCCCCCAACCCGTGTCTTACCATCACTTCCTTGCACCCGGTGTTGTCTTGTTCGATCTTGGCATTGAGGTCGCTTATAGAGACGTTTACATCTTTCTTTGGTGTTTAGGCATGGCGTTCTACAATCTGTCGTAGAAAAGTTCTTTAGCTTCTTAATCAATGTCGTTGGTCGGACCATAGGACAAGACAGTGTTCATTTTGATCTTCGTTTTGGTCTTAAAGTACCCTGCGATGATTCATGGTCCATGTGCTTTCCATACTGTCGGAGCTCGCTGAGACAGCATGTGTGCTACTCCCTCTGTGGATGGTGTATAATTTTCTTAATACCCGAAATTCAGCAACATCTTTCCTGTGTGGAGTCTACTTTGTTGTGACTGTGTCCAACGGTTCTTACTGATTCCACCCGCAGCATCATATGTCCTCTTGATAAGGTCCCTTCCTCTCCCATGATAGTCTCTTGGTAGTTGTTGGCCTTTCTTTAGCAAGCTGGAGTTCTACAGGGTGAGATTGATACTTCTTCTTTCTCATCCCGGCTTGGGATCAGCTATAGCGAAGTTGTAGGCGCTATTTAGACAAAGTTTATATCTTCACTTGTACTGAGCTTAAAGAATAATATTTGTTAGGATTAATGGGCTTTCCTATCCCATCTCATTTGTAAAAGAGACAAAAGTCATCCCAAGGAAGTAAAAGAAGACCACACGAATTTACGTCGTCTCTATCTGGGTGTTGATGACACGTCAAAAATTGGCTAGTGACCCCTAACTATCAGAAACAAGAATAGAATCATCAGAATATTATTTTTGATTAGAACACCGTATTTTGAATTTCATAAGAAATAATTATTATTTCCATAACTTTATTTAGGCCTATATCTTTGCTATTTTAAAGTTTTTTTAGATGACCTTTTAAGCAGAATTTGTGTTTTTGAAAATAATTTTGAGTATTCAGTAATAAATAAACATGGTAAAATCAAGGGATTTCATATAGGTGTAACAGTTCGCAAGAAATACAGCCTGCCAGATGTTGTTGCCATAGTGAAGCGATTGTGGGACAAAATCGATGTGATTACATTTGTTTTTATTGTCGATTGTATTTAGTTTTATTTTCTCTTTATTAAAATGATATTTCTGTAGATATACTTGGCGATTCTTAATCTTTGTAGTGATAAAAAGTTTGTGAATAAAATCTGTTAATCCAATCAAAGTCAAGGTGTTTTCGATCCATACAATACCAACAACACATTCAGTATTTATCAGATCATTGGCCTTTTTGTATTCTCCAGTGCTCTTGCGTCTTATCTTATTAACGCCAATATTTATGAGACCATAAACTACAAAGGGACGAATCATACATCTGATAACTCGAAGCTTCAAATTTATTTTCTGATACCAAACAAGTGTAACTATGAAGTAATAATTCAAAAACAAACTTTATAAATATTTGTTTATTATGAAATGGACTTAGATATTGACAGCATTACAGAGATATACATATTTACAAGGCAGCACTCAGGGGGAGGCTTCTTCTAGATCCTTTATCTCAGTAAAGGTGATTTCATGAGACGATACTACGTACCTACTGGCTCAGTAGTAAAAATCCGAAATTTTAGTGTTGTCTAAATTTGTGTTAAAATGGAATTAACGTACAAATTTCACCTCCTGTTTCAATTACGCTGGAAATTTTTCGCTTTTTATCTATTGCTTTCCTGTAATTTGAGTAAAGTAGGCGTAATACTATACAGAGAGCTTTGAGGAAATTTCCTGATTTTTAGGTTGAGTAAATTTTGTTGGGTCTCGAGAAAGACATTATTTGGGCTAATAAATATTAAATTTTTCACAGCCACTAAGTGAAATTTCTGGATTCTCCCCTACAAGTTTAATGATTTAATTAGTCCCGCTTGTGGGAAATCTTTTCACTTTAGCAACTGTCGTTTCGGGAGTCATTTTTCAAAGTACAGCTCTTCTTTAACCATAGTAAACTTTGAGAACTTTTTTCTTAATTGCTTTTAATAAATAAGACTCCTGCAACATTATATCACTTAGCGTTATGTTTTTAACATAATAAAGGAGATCTTTACAACACGTAGCACAAGACGAAACAAACTAATCCAACAAAGTGTATATGCAATGTCACCTAACGTCACCAGTTCATTTGTTTACAAATTCAGTAAAGGCATAACTAGAGAAACAAAGATTCCAGAATTTGAAAAGTATTCTCAAGTCAAGATGAAATGTGTAAATGTGGCGCCAGAGGAACAATGCGTCACATTGTTTCCAAGTGTACAAGAGGGCTCTCAACCAGGTTTTGGAGATGATAGTTAAGGCTCTCACAGATCTAATTGAAACAACTAGTAGTTTCGTATGGCTTTGTTGTTTATATTTCCACTCCAGTTCTTTTGAACCATTTAAAGTATTCCTGACTACAGGAATGTATTGTCGTGTATCCGACAGGGATCTTTGTCATTGGACAGGCTAGGACCAGGTGTTCTGTGTCCTGAGGGGTAATTTGACATTTGGGGCAGGTAGCAGACTCTCGCAGACCCCATTTGTGCATATTGGTAGCGGTTCTGCCGTGGCCTTATCTCAGCCTGTTGGCTGTGATCCACTGTCTTCTATTGGCGGTCTTGAAACCTGGTTGAAGGCGTATAGGGTCTTCTATAAGGTCTCCCCCTCAAAAAAAAAACAAATAAAAGAAAACTAAAAAAAAAACAACTGATAAAGGAAAAGTTCCATTTAAGGAAAAACGAACACTGCCTTCTGTGAAAAGTTTCACGAAATTACGCTAAGAGGAGACAAGTCAAAAGGTCAAATATAGCAGCTGGGAGGACCAATAGATTACGCAGCCAAATTTAAGGAATGGTTATGTTTTTCTGATTGACCAGACAGCGCAACGACCATATGCAATTATCTACAGGGTAAAACCTTCTTAATATTAGAATTGACTACATGCTGGAATAGAATGTTAACACAGCAGGAGAACGAAGACAGGACAGATAAGAAAAGCTTGTCATAGGTTGGCAGAAGGCAGAATGCAAAACCGAATGTCACCATATCGGAAAAGGATGCAGAGGATACTTGCCAAGTGCACTAAGATTTACACACAATAAAGTGAGGAAAATCAGCAACAAAATACAAGTAACGGAACGATCACTATTGTGGACCTGTCTAAAATGTGACGACGATACATGACTTAAATAGTAACACAACTAAACGTAAAGAAGGATATTACCTCCAGCTCTGGACCTCACTCGAGTTGGCGTCCAGGGGGTCGAAACAGTANTGACCAGACAGCGCAACGACCATATGCAATTATCTACAGGGTAAAACCTTCTTAATATTAGAATTGACTACATGCTGGAATAGAATGTTAACACAGCAGGAGAACGAAGACAGGACAGATAAGAAAAGCTTGTCATAGGTTGGCAGAAGGCAGAATGCAAAACCGAATGTCACCATATCGGAAAAGGATGCAGAGGATACTTGCCAAGTGCACTAAGATTTACACACAATAAAGTGAGGAAAATCAGCAACAAAATACAAGTAACGGAACGATCACTATTCTGGACCTGTCTAAAATGTGACGACGATACATGACTTAAATAGTAACACAACTAGCTCTAGGATATCCCTGATGACCAAAAGATGGTTGACAGAATATATTCACTGCTGACAACAATTGCAGTTAGTAACTATTGTTTTAACTTCGACAATAGGACGGAAAATGTTGTATTTTGTTATCGAATAAAGAAGTATGTTTCATGCATAGACATTGCTATTGGTTCTAATGTTGGTTCATTGCTTATTTAAGGCCGGCACTTATTCCGTGTTCCGTGCTAATTAGAAGAAATGGGGTATTTTTATGACATAAGCAGATGAATCATGGTTAATAATGACCTTTATAGATTTGGTGCTGTCTTAATGCGAGTCTAAATAAGCCGCAGCTTCTATTGACAATTCCGATGCCTTCTTTGTAAGCCAATGACTCAAGGAAAGGTGTTTCCATGTTATAATGTTACTTCTCAAAAAACAAATAGTTAGCGAGGTAGCAACTTGAATAAAAGTGATGCTTCTTGGCACAATTGGAGAAACCTTATACCCACTATTACGTCCAGGGTATCCCTGAAGAAAAGTTGTTTCCCTTTTAGCCTTACAATAAGCCTTTATTCAAGCCAATACACCTGTTAGTGTGAACATTTTACCTTAGAAGATTAGATAGATGAATCCGTATTTGACAAGAACGACTGTGTGAGTATGAAATAACTCCTGTGGAAGAAGATAGTGTACTGCAGACAGGAGACCAGTTCTGTTTCTTCCTATTTTACCTGTACGTTGCTATTAGAGAAGAAAACTGAAAATACGAACTCGCCAAAAGAAGTGGTGGCACAGAAAGACACTCCCAAAAATTCTGTATTCCATAGCTTTTAAAGCAGATACTTTATTTCTCCCAATCCAGAAATTTAAGAATACCTAATGTAATGTTAGGTTTAAAATGGTTCCAAACGGCTTGTAAAAACAAGAACATTTAAATTACCTTCCTGGTACAAATGTCAAAGGAACAAACAAAACCATTGAGAAAGTAGCAGGAGGAGGGGGTAAATAACGATTGACTACACTTTATTCCTTTAGATCAGAGAGAACAGTTTGAAAAATTGACTATAAAGACGTTGATTGTGTGTGCTTTGAGGTGTAAGTGTAACCTGCAAATGTTGGAGGTAAATCCCTTTTCCTAACTGTATGGCAAAGGAATTTTTCCATATCTTTTTAAGTTGGCCGAAAATTTAATAGGACACTGGTGTACCTGTAGATGTGAAAGGGTTTTCTACTAAACAGTATTTTAGAGTAATGGATAATATATTGAAGTAAAAAACGTTTGTACTAGGCGTACTACGACTTGTGTGGAACATTAAAAAATGAACATAGTTTTTCTATGGTGGTGCTTTTAAAAGCAATTTTCTTCCTTTAATACATGTCTTCTTGTTGCTTTGAGTTCTGGTAAATGACCATTATGATAATTATTCCAGTTTGTCTGATGCCTTCTTTTTGTTGACTTTGCAGATAAAAACGTCTCCTGTCAACCCTGGTACCATTGAATCAAATTATTTGCAAAGCCACTTTTTTAGTCAAGAAGATTCATTACATTTATGTGCTTCATGCTATAGACATGTATAGATAGCCGTTTAGGCATGCAATGTCCATCAAATAAAGAAAAATTTGAAAATACTTACTTACTTTTTTACCTTCTCCGTTTTGCGTCTTTTTTTACCAGTCATGCGGTTTCACGGTTCGATAGTGCTCTCCATTTTCCTCTGTCAAAACCATCTCCCTCGAGCAATTCAGCAGCATTTATATATTCCTTTACAGTCTTCAGCCAGGTTATTCTTGGCCTACCCGGAGGTCTTCTTCCTGGTACCTCCATTGCTCTTATTCTTCCTACGGCTTCGTTTTCCTTTCTACGCCACACGTAGCCATACTACCTGAGCCTTCCCGCAGCTATCGCCTCGCGGAGCTTCCTGACTTCACACCTCCTATGGCACCAGTAGTTGCATCCTTGGCAGAGTATTGAGTTTCCTCCTACCCCCTCTCCGCATACCGCGCATGGATACCTTTTTTATGGTGTCTCTTCTCTTGTCTGTCATCATAAGCTTTGCTTTATAAAGATTAACCTTCAATCCTCTTCATTCTAAAGTTCTCTTCTATTCTCAAAAGAATTCTCACATCTTCTTCTCTGCTTTCCGTAGAAATAACGAGGTCGTCTGCATTATTACAGGCCCCAAGGGTCACCTACCCTACAGTCTCTCCTAACGTCATCCATAAATATTATAAAGAGCAAAGTGCTCAGAGCAGACCCCTGGTGTACTCTGACTTCTATAGTGAACTCCTCCAATGTCTCGCCTGCAACCCTTATTTGTGATTTTGATCCCTCATTTAAGGTCATCACCTGCTTCACCAGTCTCTCATGAACCTTCTTTTTCCTCAACGCCCAAACAATATCATGCCGTTGGACTCTGTCAAAATCCTTTTCTAGAACCACGAATATATGATAGAGGTTCTTCTTCTTTTCCATGTACTTCTCCTGCAGCTGACGTATTATAAAAATAGCATCAGTTGTACCTTTCTCAGCTCTATAACTACACTGGTTTTCTGAGATATTGACAATCTTTCTTTGTTTCTTGTCGAGTATCGTCTCCCACACCTTAAGGCTATGTTCCAGCAGCCTCAATCCACGATGCTTGCCGCATTCTAAAGGATCTTCTTTACCCTTTTACAATGGTATTGTTAAACTTTTCTTCCATTGTTCAAGCCACCTCTCTTCGGTGGTTCTTTTCTGAAAGACCCTTCGCAACTCCTTCACCCCTGTCTTTCCAGTTAGCTTCAGGATCGCACTGTTTTTCCCCATGGGGCCAGGTGCTCTTCTACTTTTCATACTATTCACTGCTTGATAAACGTCCTCCAGTGTAACTTCCTTCCACAGGAGTGAGGTCTTGTATTTCATTTTCGTTCTCTACATTGGGCAGCTGTTGGAACTACCTTCTCCATCTCTCTGCTGCCTCTGCTTTCTCTACTAGTATATTTCCATTCTCGTCCTTGATTAAATTTTTCCAGTTCCATCCTTCTTGTCTTTTCTCTTTTGGGCAGCCACACGGAATATTTTATTTCTCCCTTTTGCTATTTTTAAATCTCTGGACCATACAGTCCATGCCTCTTCCTTAGCCTTAGCTACCGCCCTTCTGGTCTCCCTTTTCCTCAACCTAAAAATTTCCTTGTCGTTTTCGTCCAATGTTCTTTGCCAGAGTTTGAAAGATTTCTTTTTCTCTTTGACTGCAGGCTGTACCTCTTCACACCACTACCATGCTTCACGTTCTCTGCCTCTTCTTCCTGTCGTGAGACCGCATACTTCCTCAGCTTCATTCCTGACATCTTGATTTAATTAATTCCAAGGAACGCCTTCTTTTTTCACTACCTACAAAAAAATTAGCAGAGCATGGAGTTTTTGCTGGGAAAAATCATTTCTACAATGTTTTCTAGACCAGTGAGAAACTAAAAAAGATCCGTTTGCGAGACAACTTCATTTATTTTAACCTGTATGACAGGAACAAGGCTACAGTAGTTCAATATGAATATTTGGTTCTAGAGTAGTTACTGAAAAATCCTGTGTGTTTTTCTCTGGTAAAACGTCCTCTTCATCAACACATTTCGTATAAGAATCATTCATCAAATTGCGAATACCAAGCTCGACACCTCTATCAAGATCATATAGTAATGCAAAAAAGATGTTTTTATCTCTAGCATCTTGTTGATCTGATAATTCGTGATCTACACAGGACTCGTTGGTAGAAAAGGTTTTACTATCTATATTTTGTAAATTTTATATAGAAATGAAACGAATATCCTGTATAAAGATTATCAATAAATAAACATTTGTTCACTGCTAACATTTTCATCCATTTTGAAATCTCGTATTCTACAGTTACTCGCCATTCTCCTGTTCTTACTTTCTTCCTCTGTCTCCTGAAAAAACATCACAAAATGACAATAAGGAGGAAAGATCTTTCTTACTCACATTCAGTGGCGTAGCTAGCGGTCGTGGTGGTCGTTCTGAGCACGACCAAAAATTTTTAAATAAAACATAAAGCATATCAGTTTCCCACAACGGTATATTTGATTTGTAAAATCACTTTTCTGAAATAAAACTAGGTGAGAAAAAACACCTTTTGTACCCCTGTGTTTGGTCGTGCTCGTCTTAAATCACGGCTTAACATAGGGGTTTTCAGAACAATTGTCCAGGTGCCTGGTTAACTGGAAACCCTGTTATTGTGTTGCTGATAATATAGGCAGTACTTTGATAGATTTAATGCAACTGGCGTATATGTCTGTATTTACCCCTACATCGTACTTGTGATCGTTCTCATCTGAAATAGCAGTATATTCGACCAATATTCATTCTATTCTAAAAGCTTTTACCAAAGGCTGTTTTTCGAACACTCTGGCATACTCTTTGTTGAGATGCTGACATCCTCATTACTGCTTTTGTCTCAGGAGCTTTGCTCTTAACGTAGAATTTTATTTTCACATCATCTTGGAATAGCATGAACTCTGCAGTTTACTTTTCTATGGGCTGCTGATATTGTTGACTCAGTGCTGGATTGCTTTTTTCTACCTCATGTCATTATGTTTAGACCTTTGTTTGTATGTTCTAATTCAATAATCTTAACGAGAATAAAAATTGTTGTCAGCCCTATACTTCTCCTTGTGTTTTGGAATCTACATTTTCAAAATCAGCATATTAGGGGCTTTAAGCACCTAAACTGAAATTTTGTGCCCTTTGGGATACCTTAATATCACTCAAAACCCCAGGACTAGGGCTCTCCCCACTTGACTGCTTTTTTAAACACCTAAATCACGTTTGCGTGTATCACTGATAACACAAACAGCTTTTAAAGGCTGGATATCCCATTGCTTACATTGGAAATTCATTTATACGTAATTTTGCTTTATGACATTATTCACCTTCTAAATGATGAATAAATAATAAATGAACTGTTGTTTTTTTCATATTGCCACTTAAATTTTGGGAGCAAATGTTTTCCCCACAATCTTACTTAACTAGACCATACTGGCCCTGATAAGAAATAAATTCCCTTTCAGACCCAGAGGGACACTGGTGTCGCCCACGTTTTAAGTTTATATAATTTTTTGCATGCTAATTATTGATAATTAGATAATGATATAATTTATGATAATTATTAATGAACTTATATGTTATTTGTTACAATACTGTACAAAATAATAAAATTAATGATGCAATAAGTGTTCAGAATGTCAATACCAGTTTATATGTGTAAACATTTTAACAGACCTAGAATTCTCTAACTCTTATGAAAACACAAATAACACAAACAGCAAATTGTACGATAGAGTTTTAAAATTTTCTACTGTATTTCAGTCTTAGAAATTCTCTGAAAATGACAACTATTTATGTCTAGCTCATTTAGAGTTACTTTGTTGATTTTTATGCTTATTTTTCTTCCTTTTCTTCTTGCTCAGCCCAAGTTAGACAGTTTTTGCTATTGTTGATTTTTGCTGATTTTGGAAGGAAGCACACCTCGTACAACTTGCATGGTTCAAGGGGTAGGGGATCTGGTTTTCATCAAGGCAGTCCGCGAACCATTCTCCTCGCGGTAATTAGTTGTTTTTCTCATTTAAAACCCATTTATACAATAGAGAAAAGACTGAAATCACCTCCTGGCCGTTGACATTCTAAAATGTTACAAAGAATTTGTAAGAGGCATATGCTATCTCAAAGAGAATCAATGACAACGCAGCTTTTATATGCTCCCCTTATTGTTTATGGGTTAATAGATACAGCATAAGATTAGTTTTACGTTTTTAGCTCTCGTTATGGTAGTCTTGTAATATCCCGCCTCCTGCACTGGACTTGGCAATCTGTGGTCTTTGAAATTTCATCTTTAAGTTCACAGGACTTATGTGAAAAACAGTTATGTAAACTAATATAGTGCACGTGTTGAGATATTATCAAATAATAATTATTATGGTACTAAAGGCGGACGAAAATCAGGAAATGTCTATTGCTCCGAAAAACCATCAAAGAGTGCATTGTTGATCATTATTTAACTCTCAGTGGTCAGCATAAGTTAGCATCGCTGTTGATTTGATTTTCATCTTTTTTTCTTCTTTTAAAACTATTGAATTTTTTGAAAAACAAAGAGAGTTAATCATCGGAGAGCTTAAATTCAAGGCCAGCAGGGATTATACACATTTCATCAACGGAAACAGATTATATATATTATCTCCTATAGTCGCAATTTAGATAAAAATTGCATTAGTTAGTAAATGATATACGATATAACACAAAAATAAAAACGACATATTGAAACTAGAAATGTTCCATTAAATATATTTGTAACAAGACCACATTTGATGTCTACAACAGGAAAAATTATGGGGCGAGGTACCGTTACAAAACCCTTTGTTCAAAGGGTTTAATCTCTTTGTTTTGAAACTAAATGTGGTGGTTTCTTGGAACCATTCAAGTGGGGAATTGTCTGTTAGAGGAATATACACTGGGGACATAGTAGCACTGGTGTTGATACGGTGGGTGAGGAGGCCCGACCTGTAAATTGAACATAGGTAAACGTACGGAGAAAAGGTGAAGGTACAAGTAGGGTGGCTGACCCTCAGTACTAAATTGCCCCAGACATCTTTGTGGATTATACTGGGGTAAATGCAAACAATATGTCTAAATAGAATCAATGGAAACCACTAAATATATAACCTGAAGCTAATGACGTGCAAAGCAGTAACCAAGGGTGGTATCTGGAAAGCAAGGTCCCTTTTCCAAGTGGAACAGTGTTAACAATTAACCATGGAAATGTACAAAGTCTAGTTTCCCATCCTTGGAACCATTGAGAAAAGATGGACAAACACATTTAGGATCCAAAAATGGTAAAGTGGTTTTCTATTCTGGAACAGAAGGAGATAACACAAGACGTGAGAAATTAATGGTTTTCTTTCCCCCAAAGGTGGCGTTGATACTCTTGTCCTACAAATCAAACAGAGAAAGGAAAAATGAAATATTTACCAACATCTGAAAGTAATGTTTCATTGAAAATAATGGAACATGGAGTTAGAATTACTTATGAGAATGGGAAAAGGTTTGCAGATTTCTTTGCTTTGAATGAGTTGGAAAATGAAGAAAAAATTGTGTTTTCACAATTTACGGTACAAGCTAACCTGGATTTTTCCAGGCGGATGAACGGAAAACCATAGAAACAGCGTCGCTTGTGATAGACTTTGGATCTAGTGGTACGTCTAGTGTTGTACTTGTGCTAGTTAGCAACATTTATTCCCCGGAGTAATGACGACAGAATTGATGAACGTCGGGTTTCTTTCAGACGGGCTAGCAATGCTTGTTCTCCACCGAATTTTCCCCTAAGTGAAACTGGTGTTTCTCTGCCAGGGTTCCATCTGGAAACGCATCAGATTATGAACTCTGCCATCATACATCCAAGGTTGGTTGCAAAGGCTATTTATGGGCTTGATCAATCTAAAGGAATCTTGTTTTCCGCATTGATGTCTCTAATGTTGTTCCTGTCTTCAATAATGCAGGTGATCCATCTGATACTGGCAAATGTCGACCTGTAAGTTTTCTTTCTGTCATTAGTAAGGCCTTTGAACGACTTATCAACAATGTACTGGTACAAGTCTTGCAGGACCTTTGTTTCTTTGTTGCGTCTTGTAAAGAGTAATGTCAAACAAGGGTGTGTTATGTCAGTATTCCTGTTCCTAGTCGTGAATGGCTTTGTAATAAAAAGAGTTGTAAAAAATTTTAAAAGTGAAACAATGGAAGTTCAACGCAATGGTGGAGCACATGGATAATGCTAGTGATATGGTACTTATATCATCCAAATTTGGACATTTTTAGGATAAAATCACAAATTTGAAGGAAAAAGTAAAGAGAACCGGGCAAGACGACAGCGCAAGGAACAACAAATTATCAGAAGAGTTTATTTATATCGGAGGAATAGTTGCACCAGATGGAAGTGGGGCCTGCGATATTGAAAGTTGAATGAACAAGGTGAGAACTATTACATAGGAATAAATAAGACCTGAAGTGTAACAAACGATAGAGTGAGAGCAAAAACCAGATTGTTTAATTGTGAGGTCATTTTTTCTATATGGTAGTGAGACAATGACAAGTACGTGGAGCGTGAAGAGGATGTTAAATGAATTTAAATTCAAGTGCCTGAGGAAGATCCTGGAGATCAGATGGCAGAATGGGATGATAAACAGAAAAACTGACAGACAATCTGGAATAAACAGGAAAATTAATACATTCCGTAGAAAAGGATGGAAGTGGATTGGCCGTGTACTGGAAAGAGGAGAGAGAGATGACTCTTTGCAAGAAACAGAACTTGCTATTTGAAAAGCACTACTGCAGTTGAAGAAATAATCTATTTTTTAAATGGTTGTCAAGTAAAATATTTCCTCGAATGTCCCAAAGTTCATTGATAACGAAAAAGACGAGAATGACAAGCCAAATCGATTGAATCGATGAAATAAAATGTGGTGCCTGAATTATGTAAGTTTATCGTTTGAAAGCTATACTTGTCTTCGTCATAGCTAAAATTTTCCTGGTACAATTAGGCCAACTTTATGCTTTCATTTTCCTTTTAAACTTGCATCCTGCTTGTTTCCTTTCCCTGATTCCAAAAAATAATTTAAAAGTTTCGAAAGTTCAGTTGGTTGATAACCAAGAATTATCCTCGTCTTTGCCTCTAGAAACAACGGCATCATGCACATCATACAATCCTGCCTCGTGTCTTCAATCCTGTCAGTCTTTCTCTAGTGACTGGTATCCATTTGTCCTTATACACATGATGAACCAGTAGCACAGGGAAATTCAATTTTTATACAGTGACAAAAATTCTGGAATAGGAAAAAATAACTCTTGCCATCGTTTCATATTTTTAGGACAGCACACAATTCTATTTTTCATTCACAGTTAAAGCAGGGAGGTTATGTGGACTTGAAAGAGCCAGAAGTGTCCATTTCAGTTCTTGTCTTTGCTACTCTCTTTTTCAATGAACTTTTAAATATGATTTGGAGGTTATCTATTTCTTTGCTTATTCCTACCTATCGCTACTTTTATTGCTCCCAAATCATCACCTAAATGCAACACGACCAAAATATGATACAAGTATTTCCTCTTTCAAAAATATTCTTGAGCATTTAGTTGGGATTCGGTGTCAAATAGCAAAAAGCTTGGAGCTATTTGATATTTCCAAAGTAATCATTGCATTTAAGGATGCTAGCCACGATGAGCCACATGACAAATAAATCATAACAGAATAATCATTTGTAAATCTTTTATTTTATTTTATTTTATTGACACCTCCATGACAGACCAATTATTTAAGACAAATCGTTAAGACATAACCAGGTTTTAAGACAAACCCGTTATGATATATCGTAATGGATTTGTCTTAATAATAAAGCATACTAAAGCTGCGTTTTCCATCTGATGTCTCAGTAATCATTGCAATATTACATCACGGTTTTAGTTCCAAATTGGACCAAAATATTTCTCACAAAGGCATTCAAGTAAACTGTGTTATAACATGCAATATGAATTAGAAATCATACCTTATGGTGAAGTGTACGGGAACCGCACTTGTGCGCAAAACTTCAGAATGCACAGGAAAAGAATTCGCGAATGTTTAAAAAAATAGCTGAAATCATGACTTAACCTAGTAGTAGGTGGTAGTGAACATGTTCAAATCCACTGTTTTAAAATAGGCCAACCATGTGAAAATGTTGCTGGTAAGTTGCAATAACAACTTGGAATGTTGTTCAAGCTTGATGTCAACCTGTTTCCAGCCAACAACGAGGACGTTGAGGGCGGGTATGACGATGGTGATGATGATGAAGAAGAAATGGACATTTATATTGAAATTTACTGAACACGATATTTAGTTTTGAATTAAACTTATCAAACTTATCGAACATACTCTATTAGTGAAAACTCATAGAGTATGTTCGATAAGTTTGATAAGTTATATGGATAATAAATATAATAGTACCTCCTCGAATGAGCGTCCCTGACGGACTCGTTTTAAAGGGAAGGTGGAATGTTGTGAATCCACCGGTTGTGGGATTCTGTATTCGAATAGAGCTGGCCCTTTTCTTGTCTGTGGAAAGTGTATTGAGTTGTGAAATGTTTACACGAACAAAAAATAATAACCATTACTTTAGTTAGTCTTATGAAGGAATGAAAGCAAAGGGTGGGAAAAATTAGAAAGAAACTCTTTAGTCTTGAAAAGAAAATCACATAAGATTTTTCTGCTGTAAGAAGAAATCGAGAAACCATTACTCTGGCCATTACACTTGTTGCATTATAGGCTGCCATGCCCTGTACCTGATGGTTATTACTTTATGTAATATAAACAGCATGACATAATGTGAAGAATCGATTTCGTTACATATGTAACATCATCAGCAATAATTTCTATAATTTCATATTCCTACGAAAAACAAAAATACCAAAATGTTAGTTCCAATCGGGAGAGGGAGTTAGTGACCGAGGACTCAGTTATTAATTTAGTCCACATGTTTAAATAAATGTTTCAGTAAACAAATTTACCTGGGAACATAATTAATTAAAAAAAAGTATTCTATTACTGTGAATGCGTGCCAGCAAAACGAAAGTCTCTTTTCAGTGTTTTAAAGTACAAATTCAATGCAATGGAAAATAAACTATCAAATTAAGAAGTAAACACTCACGAAGTCTCAGGAGAATTTTATAACTCTTCTTTTTCTGACTGTTCCCTTCTCAGAATTTTGAGCCTGGGGTTTAAAAATTACGAAGGATGACTGCCAAATTGACTTATGGTTGTGGGGAAAAAAAAAGAAAGCAATCATGAGGTTCCCAGAAGCTTGTCATGAGCAGCTGATCATGGTCAAAGAGCTGTCAAGTCGCCCACATTATGTTGTGTCGGTTTCCTTCTGCGCTTTGTTGAAAAGGAAACAGGGGGTCACATGGTCTTTTAATTCATTCAAGTGATCTTCACAGGCTTTGATGTTTATTGGAATGTTACAAACTTATCCTGTTTCTTGCCAGGAAAACGAGAACATTATTCATAAATTCCATGTAGTAATAAACGTTGTCCAAAGAAACAAGTCGACAAGATATCCAAGACATGTGGTAGATAGCTAGGAACTTATTTTTATGGATCAATTTTGGTTTGTTCGAAATTGAAGGCTTGTGGATGTAGGCCTGGGCCTGCCAACTAAAATCTAAAATAATGGATACTAATAATGAGTTATTTGGGAGTAACTTTCCTGATTATTATACATTGGAGGAACAGATTTCAAGGTAATTTAATTTGTTTTTTAATTTTCAGTTAAGGTCGACGGTTGTGCATAATTTTAACTTGAAAGGTCGATCACAGCTGAGCGGTGTCATCAGCTCGAGTTAACAAACAGTCGTGGTTTCTGCTTTGTATTTTCTTATCCCAAAGTGTTGCATGCCATCGTCTTTGCGTGCTGTATGAGGACAGTGTGTGTATGAGTTACAGTGTTAGTATTTATTGTCATGATGATGGGGTAAAAAGGAGAAATATTCGATTATGTTGGTGTTTAAGTGGAATGTTAACTTGTAACAGTTCGTCAACGTGTTGGATGTGAGCGAGTTGCGTAAACATCGCTGAAATAGCCTGCTGCTTTTATTGAAACTGTCCACACGTTCGTTGAGATCCTACACTTCTGAAAGTTATGGCCTTTGAGAAGAAAAGTGTATATTTATGAAAAATTATTATGCGTTAATGTGTTACGATTCAACCAGTTGATAATATGGCTAAAGTATGTCATCTCGACCAGGTATTTTAAAGTAAAAATTTCGACTGTCGAATTGTTGGTGTTTAAATTGTTATTTATTGTTACATCGAGATTGATCCTTGACATGGAAGTTTTGCAAACAGTGATACAAATTATCACCAACCCTGACTCCAACTGGTAAATCCTGTGAGGCTTTTGTTAAAAACAGAATAGTTTTCAGCAACAAACATGTCCAAAGAAACGCATGGGGCTTTTTGTTAGCGGATAAGCATCATACCTGGCCTTTAGATTGATGCCGAGTAGGAGATCTCTAGAAGATGTTAATTGATTTTCACTCAGGCTTTGTCTGTTAGATTGAGAGAATTGCATGTTTAAATCCTTATTCAGAGGTTTTGCATTCAATTGGGTGTTGGTCAGTGTACTTTTAACACCACAGATAATATATCTGTTTATTGATCTACTTAACATGAATAGATCAATAAACAGATGGATAGATGAATAGGTAAAAAATGTAGAATTTTATGGGTTGGGGATTGAAGTAAGACATAGGATTATGGGTCTTGTTACCACAAAAAATCCCCAGTTTTCCGATTGTTACAAATTCAACTTATATCGGCCTTCCCTGTGTGTTTTTACATCACAGTACCAGAAAAATGACATGAAAGATTATGACATTATCTACCTCTTGACATAACGTGTTTTTTCAATTTGATATTTAAGAACACTGGATGAAAAAGAACTTTCTTCCCCCTCTTGGATATTTCAACTTTTTCCTGGCACTTGTTTACCTCTGGCTGCTCTAGATACTTTCCTCCATCATGTCAGGTTAGCCTTAGCTGAAAAAATATTTCAAGACGGTGGTCAGAAGATTTGATTGACCATAACATGAGAAGGAGAGTGGTGCTGCAAGACAATAATCCTGCTAAAAAATTCTCCAAAGAACAGAATGATTATAGAATGGAAATTGCCTGTGTTCACTGCAGGGCTGCAAAGTGTCCTGACACATAGTTTTAGCTTTTTGCCTTTGCTAGTCTCATTCATTTTTTACTGTGGCTTGAACTTTGAGGATGGGCCTCCCTGATCCCTCTTTTAAGACCTTTTGGTTGCTTTGACACTGATGTAATGTGCAGCATAATCACTGTCCAGTGTATTGCTGTAAAAATACCCTAACACACATTTTGAGCTTGCTATGTTGATTGATTAAATTCCCGTTTTGTTTCAACATGCCAATATGACTCACATTGTGCCCATGACATTCACCCCAACAGTCACATAAAAAATATTATAGCTTATATTTGGTACCTAGCTGCATAGTACTATGACATTACATTTGATGCTTCTTCATCATTATTTAATTTTTCTTTAGATTGCAGGTCTCTGTGTATGACACAAGGGCACTTGACCCCCTTTTTCTCTGATAGCTGCCCCAGTACTCATGAAAAAATAGACTTCGTTCAAAAAGCAAAGCACCCTGACATAGAATCTAAGCTTTTAATTTACCTGTTATGTTATACCATTTGGACCACACTTACATTTAATTTGTACTTTGTACAAATAGACAATTTTTTCATCTAAATAAATGCAAAGATTAGTGTGTTGATGGTAAATTGGTAGTGCTATCTTGTTTATCATTGTTCATCATTGTTCTGACAGCCCTGTCATGACACTTCAAAGAAGGCCTCTGTAGGGAGGTAAAATGTGCTGATGATATTGTCATCATGACAGTAACCCTGAATAAATTCAACAGGAACTAATAAGATTGAAATGGAGCCTGAGAAAGAAGTATAACAAAGTTAACTCAAAGAAGAATTATACAATTATATGTGAGCAGATGGAGGCATTGTCATTAAACCAAGAGAGTGCAGCTGGGAGTTTTGTAGTCAAGGTTTTGGTAGCAGTTACATTGTTTTCCAAATGCAAGTCTATTCATGTTCACCACAAAACATTCTGCAGTCCTTTGGTGCATATGCTCAGGCAGAATATTTTACGGCAATTCTGCTGTTAATTTTTACCTGCCAGCATCAATTTAGCAGGATTATTTGAGGTTTTTCCATTTGAACAATGACAAAATGCTAATAATTCTGCTGAATGAATGCTGGCATGCAAATACTTATCCAGAAAGTTTGAGGAAATGAGCCATTTTGGAAATATAAAAGTTGGAAATTATTGATGAGTTTAATAAGTGGAGAAGAGTAGCTTCTTTGTAGCCAAGGGAAATTTTTTTCCACATTGCTTCTTTGACTGAAATATACCCCAAGAGAATCCATCATGAATATTGTTCTATTGTGAAGTGTTTCACACTTGGCAACACAATTGAATGATGTCTGGGATTTCAATTATGTCACACAATAAACATCATCAACTTAAAAATAGCAGAGGTTTATGAAATCATCATAGTTAGGTTATTTTACCCAGGAATATTTTCCTGAACTCAAGTTTTTTTTATCAAAACTGAGACTGGTAATACAAAGTTATTTAAATAATAACTTAAAGAAGCTCACGAAGATGCAAGCTCAAATAAATGTAGAAAAAATAAAGTTAAGCCAGTACATACTGATGCAACAAGTCACATTTAAGTATTGGTCAACTCCTGGACTATCTTGTAATTACAGTGTGAGAGGCTATGATAATGGCTCTGAAGCAGCTGTAAACTTTTAAATTTGATAAAACTTCAGCAGTATTTCAATCTATGCCTTTTGTGACCCAAGCATCAACAACAATGAGATTGTATAGTACAACAAGTTGCAATAGTGACAAGACAATGCATGCAAGTGGAATATGGAAAATACTAGCAAAATAGCTGTCTAACTAAGTCCACTTTAGCACTGTATATAGAGTATATCAGATGGTGGCAACTTGCAGTAGTCATTGCATTATTAGTGTTATAGCAATTTTTTTAGAAATATTTTCCCAATTGTTTGTTTAAATAATAAAGCCAGGAAAAAGTTTATATTTTGGACATCTTCTACATTCTTAAGCCCAGGTTAGATATAACCAATGTTGTATGAAACAAATGATGTTAATTTATGATGTTAATCCTTGTAAATTGATCTCTGTATGTGACTCCACTGAGCAAGCTCATAAAATTTGATGTCACAGTTTCAAATGGCAAGACACTTATTTCATCTTGGTTTCTCTTGATTTTTAAACACCTTTTAAAAATGAAACATATGGCTAATACTTCTTTTGGTGTGATGTATTTGTAGTATATTTGGGTTTTTCTTGTCGGTGTGGATTGACACATAAACAACAACTTTGCATGAAAACCAACAGATCACCATGTCCAAAAGTTACCATGCAAAATTGATCTTTGGCGTCTTTGTGCAATAATTTTTCTTGGATATGTGGTGATGAAAAGAATAATATTCCTGGCCATATTTGTATGATACATTTTGCTTTCTTAGTGTATCATATCTATATGTATGTATAAATAGAGTGAGGGAGCATTAAATAGTGTAAGTCTAGTTTTTTTCTGATTTATTACTATTTATTAAATCTTCTAAACTCTAAAAGGATACATATATTTCATCAAAACATTTGTGGACTCTTTTCAAAGAAACATTTGTTGGTAGAATTTCTGCAATTTTAAAACAAGATAGAATTATTTATCCTTACACACATACAAGAAATTGACAGTGACTGTATGTTTGATATACTGGGGTACACATTTATACATAAACCCAGGAAAAATGGCAGAGTTGCAGCTTATATTTCAAATCGACTACGTTGGAACAGGAGAGAAGATCTTGAAGATGATTAAACCGAGAGTTTATGGCTAGAAATTACCCCTAAAAGTTCAAAAAGTTACTGTGTTTGTATTTTGTACAGACCCCCAGGTTTATCATTCTTGTAATAAAAACCCGAGTCATTGAGTTGAGCTTCAATTTACATAGGTTTAATCAATCTTAGAATTTGACAAGACAAACATGGTTACCTAGTGACAAAGGTAAAGAACAAATTGTTACAAGCTCGCGGATAACAAAGATAGTAAAAGTACATAATAACAATTACAGTTAATCAACATATATCACAACATTCACCCCTCCTTCAGATTGAGACCTATAACTTCTTGAGTTCAGGCACATAGTCAGCAAACTCAGCTGTTGATAATTATCAATTTTCTTTTAATTACTAATAATTACGATATCTTAGACCACTAATAAAAGTCCTAAAGTCATATAAATATTGAAAATGTTGTCCAAAAGTTAATGTATACTTAAGCTGTAAAACACCACAAACACACACTGTAGGCTATGTTGCCTCTTCAGAGGAGGGCATTATTATGGCCCAGGCTGACCCCCTCTGGCTTTAATACAATGAAACAGTTCTATTCCTGAGTACATATGGCCGAATTCTTTGCTGCTTTATAAGATGATCATTTACAGGAGCCGGTGTGACAGCTGGACTATTTGAAGTACACTCAACAGGATCAGGTGATGGCTGAGGATGAGGTGGAGTTGACTCAGCCGATTCATTGGCACTTGTTTCTTGTGCAGTTTCAGACTGTAATGACATAGGATCCCCTTGTTGTAAGGTGTCTCCTGGTGGAGCCAGGTGCCGAGTGAACACAGTAGATTCCCTACCATCAGGATACCGGATATGAGCATATTGAGGGTTGCATTCCAAGAGCTCAACCTCCTCAACTAGAGGGTCATACTTTGAATAGCCCACATTTTTACGCATTAAAACTGTTCCAGGTTTTGTTAACCAAGTGGGGAGTGTTGTACCAGTGGTAGATCTTCTATTGAAAGAAAACATTCTTTCATGCGGAGTAGCATTGGTAGCCGTACACAAGAGAGATTGAATTGAGTGCAAGGCCTGTGGAAGAAACTGTTCCCAATTTTCGCTGACTGAGTTGTGTGATTTTAATGCAAGAGAAATAGTCTTCCAGAGGGTACCATTAAGGCATTCAACCTGTCCGTTCCCTCTAGGGTTATAAGGGGTAGTGTGACTTATAGCAACACCTTTCTGATGAAGAAATGCTTTGAGTTCAGTTGACATGAAATTGGCTCATCTGTCAGAGTGTATGAACGCTGGCATTCCAAACAAGGAAAACAATTGTGTGAAGCATCTGATGATAGTTGTTGTACTCATGTCTGAGCATGCAAAACCAAAAGGAAATTGAGAGTACTCATCAATGATGGTTAAAAGGTATTTCTTTGAGGTCTTGGTAGGAAGAGGTCCTTTAAAGTCAACACTTAGGTGTTCAAAAGGTTGAGTTGTTTTTATTTGAGGTGTATTTTCTGGCTTGAAGAAACGTGGCTTTAATTCTGCACATATATGGCAGGCAGACATGATTTGCTTAACCTGTTTCATAGAGTATGGCAGATTCCTACTTTGAAATGAAGTGGTACATTCTGGCTACACCTGGGTGACAGAGGTTTGAGTGAAGCTCTTTAAGAGATTGAAGGTTGTCAGAGGAAATTGATGACCAGAAGGCTCTGGATAAAGTATCTGCAGCATGATCCCCCCCCCCTACCCCCAGGTCTGTACACTATCTCATAGTTGTAGCACGAGAGCTCAATTCTCCAACGTTGAATTTTTTCATTTTTGACTTTTGATTTCTTTGTGTTGTCAAACATAAATGAAACACTTTTCTGATCAGTCACTAGTCTAAAATGTCTACCAATAAGGTAATGTCTCCATTTCCTTAAGGCCTCTACGATGGCATAAGCTTCTTTTTCCACTGAAGAGTGATTCTTTTCACTTGGGTTTAAGGTTCTTGAGAAGAAAGCGACTGGCCTTCCATTCTGATTGAGTGTCGCAGCTATGGCAATGTCAGAGGCATCAGTTTCTACAACTAGAGGAGAGTGATGGTCAATAGTCACTAAAACAGCCTTTTCTATCTCTTCCTTAAGGGTAAGAAAAGCATCCCTAGCTGCATTGGGTAGTGGAAAAGTGTTGTTTACTACCAGTGGGTGGATCTTATCAGAGAAATGCGAAATCCATTGTGAATAGTAGGCAAACATTCCAACTACTCGACCTTGAGATTTCAAATTATGTGGCTCAGCTAGCTCTTTTAAAGGCTTGAGTCGCTCAGGATCTGGCTGGATGTTACCTTTAGAGACATTGAATCCAAGAAGTTGAATTTCTTTCACAGAGATTATGCTTTTGCTGTCATTGAATGAAAGATTCATCTTTTTCGCACTTTCCAAGAAATGATTCAAATTTCTGTTGTGTTCTTCTTGACTATTTCCACACACTGTTACATTGTCGAGATAAGCAAAAGTGTCACAAATATTTTTGTCAGATATTTTATCAATAATCCTTTGGAAACAGGAGTCCCCATTGGTAACTCCAAATGGAATCCTTTTGAATTGATAAAGATTTCCCTTTGCTTCAAATGTGGTGTAAAGTCTTTCTTCTTCCTTGATGGGGATCTGGTGATAAGCACTATGCAAGTCTAGCGTTGAAAAGTACTCATAATGTGAGATTTTCTCTATCATCTGGTCAATTCTTGGAAGAGGGTATGCATCCAGTAGTGTAAAGCGATTTATGGTTTGACTGTAATCTACTACAAGTCTCTTCTTCTGTCGCTCGTTTGCAGTGACTAAAACTTGTGCTCTCCATGATGAATTCGAAGTCTCAATTATATCTTCTGAAAGAAGCTTTTGTATTTCACATTCAATGAATATTTCATCTGGTTGTGAAAAGCGCCGCGTCTTGGTTGCAATTTGATGACAGTCTGGAGTCAAATTTCCAAACAGAGCTGGAGCTTCAACATTAGCGGTAGCTAGGCTGCAGATGGAAAAGAATGGTTTATTACCTTTAAAAGGGATATGCAGACCTTGGTGCTGGTTGAGGAAATCGTGTCCGAGGATAACATCTGCACATAACCCTGATAGTACTGACAGTTTTGTGTTATGATAAAACTCCTCTTGGTATTTTAAGGAAACCAGACAGTGACCTTTTGTTGCACTTGACAGGTTCATCGAAGCCATAGAAATTATCTTCTTGAGGCATGTATCTTTAAGCTTAGGGTCTTTGCTTTATTTTCGGAAATATAACTTTCTGAACTTCCAGTATCTATTAATGCTCTACAATGGCTTTCATTAATAGTGACATTTATCATGGCTTTTGAAAGACTAGAAGGTGAAGCAGCTGTTATTGCTGTAGAGAGTATTTCTGTGTGATCAGTAGCTGCACTAAAATCTGATTTTTTCCCAGATTTACATACTTAGGCAAAATGTCCCCTTTTACCACATAGTTTATAGCTTTCCTCACGAGCAGGGCACTTAGAGCGAGGGTGTTGTTGGTACCCACAGAAAAAGCATTTTTGCATGTTGTTTGCAGCTGCAGCATAAGTACTACTTTCAGCTGGGCAGTTACTGTGCTCTTGTTTTGCTGTAGTGTTTGCAACTATAGATGAGGACTGATAGGTATGGCTTTGTTTTTCCGCCAGTTCTAAGGATCTAGCACTTGTAAAGGCAGTGTTCAAGTCTGATGATTCTTTTTCCAGAAGTCGCTGTCTTATCATCTGGGAGTAAAGGCCACTTATGAAGGCATCTCTTATAGCTTCGTCTCTGTGTTGAATTGCACTTACAGCTTTAAAGTTGCAGTCTTTGGCAAACGACTTGAGCTTTTGTAAGAAATCATCCAGAGTTTGTCCAGCTTCTTGCTTGTATGTGGCCAAGAGGTGATGTGCAAAGATTTTGTTAATTGGCTTATCATATGTTTCTCTTAGAGTCTGTATAGCAATGTCATAGTCCTCACAGTCAGCTATAATATCAAAAACTGTAGGGGTCACAAAGTTTATAAGAATAGAGAGCTTATTCGTTGGTTCAGGAATAAGGCTGCTGATGAAGTTCTCAAATGTCCTATGTTAATGTCTCCAGCTTTTTGTTGCATTTGATGAGTTTGGCTCTACGTACAGTTTGTCAGGTCTTAGGATGCGCTATATTCTTACTCTTCTAAGATTGATTAATTGTTGTAATCAAAACCCGAGTCATTGAGTTGAGCTTCAATTTACATAGGTTTAATCAATCTTAGAATTTGACAAGACAAACATGGTTACCTAGTGACAAAGGTAAAGAACAAATTGTTACAAGCTCACGGATAACAAAGATAGTAAAAGTACATAATAACAATTACAGTTAATCAACATATATCACAACAATCATCATATCTACCTGAGGATTTCAATGTCAAATTTTTAAACAATTTGTCTGAAGCTATTCAAGATACAAATGAATGTATCATCTTGGGAGATGTTAATGTGAACTTTTTGACAAATGATAACAAGGAATTTAAGCAACTTTTTTTCTTTGTAGGGTTTCAAACAATTGATTACAAAACCAACTAATTATAATAATCATAATGGAACACTTAATGCTAGCAATACTACATTGAACATTATGGGTGTGAAAACAATTCCAATGTGCATGAGTGATCATGAAATGATTGGTTGTGCATGGAAAATTAACAACCATAAATNACAAGCTCACGGATAACAAAGATAGTAAAAGTACATAATAACAATTACAGTTAATCAACATATATCACAACAATCATCATATCTACCTGAGGATTTCAATGTCAAATTTTTAAACAATTTGTCTGAAGCTATTCAAGATACAAATGAATGTATCATCTTGGGAGATGTTAATGTGAACTTTTTGACAAATGATAACAAGGAATTTAAGCAACTTTTTTTCTTTGTAGGGTTTCAAACAATTGATTACAAAACCAACTAATTATAATAATCATAATGGAACACTTAATGCTAGCAATACTACATTGAACATTATGGGTACCAATCAAAGGAAATTCACTGCCATGATTTCAAAAATTACAATCCTGTGGAAATGAACAATGAACTTAAATCATTAATTTGGAATGACATTTAATATACATGCACCTATGATAACAAAATGTGTGAAAGGAAAACCATCACCCTGGTTGAGTGTGGAGATAAAAGAACAAATGAATGTTAGAGACCAATTGTATCATAAATGGAAATGCACAAGATTGTTAATTAACAGAAAATTGTACCAACAAAAGAGAAATCTTGTTAAGATCATGTTCCAGTCAGCTAAGGATAATTACAATGAAGAACTTCTCAGAGAAAACACAAACGACTGTAATAAAGTTTGGAATTTGCATTTTTAGATTTGGAGGGGAATATTTTTTCAAGCATGTGTGTCAACCTTCAAAATCAACAGAAAACTCTTAAACGACTATGAAATCACTAATGGCTTTTGTTCATTTTACTCCACCATTATACAATCATTGAAAGAACAAACTTTAAAATTTTGTGACTTTGTCAGCAAAAAGCAATAAAAAATTCCAAAACAAACTGATAATAATTTTCAATTTCAATATGTTCTGAAAGTGGAAATAGAAAAAACCAACTAAAGAAATTGAAAAAGAAGTAAGTGACAGGAAACAATGGACTTCCAGCTTGCGTAATAAAAGACTCAGCTTCTGTGATATCAGCCCCTCTCAGCTACCTGATTAATTTATCACTCAAAACAGGTAAAGTTCCAAAAGACTGGAAGGAGGCCCAAGTAACTCCAATCTACAAGTCTGGTGCTTGTAATCAATTTGAGAACTGACCAATCCCCATCATATCCATCATTTCAAAAGTCACTGAGAAGGCTGTTCACAAGCAATTGGTGTCACACCTAGGAAAATTGGAAATCTTTTCTCTCCATCATAGTACGGTTTTCGTCATAGGAGATCAACCTAACTTGCTGCTGCAAATTTCATCAACTCTATCAGACACAATGTGGATAAAGGATATCTTGTAGGTGCTCTCTTCATCGATCAAAGCAAAGCATTTACTACTTTAAGCCACTCAAAAGTAGTTGCAAAACTTACAGCTTATGGTATCAATAGTATTGAGCTGGAGTGGTTCACAGACTATCTCTTCCATCGTAAAATCAAAACATCATACAATGATTGCTTATCTGGGTCTAAAAGTCTATACTCTGGAGTGCCACAAGGGTCCATACTAGGGTCCTTGCTGTTTCTAATATTCTTCAACAATGTGAGTGACTGCATAATTAATGCAAAAATCATAAAATATGCAGATGACACGGTTCTGTTTTATCCTGGAAAAAGATTGAAGGAAAGCTATCAGCTGACACATATAAGTTATCTGAATGGTTTCAGGAAAATGAACTTATTATTAACCTCAAAAAAGGTAAATTGGAGGCCATGATTTTTGGTATAACTCAAAACTCTACATTAAATGAAGCCTTGACAATTACCTACAGAGGATCAACAATAAAGGTAACAAGTGAATACGAATATCTTGATGTCCAAATTGACAGTAGACTGAATTTTTGAAGATTCATTTTGATGTGTTTAAAAAATCTTCAAATAGACTCAGACTTCTTTGTAAATCAAGAGCCCAGTTAGATAAAAATCTACAAAAGTTATTTATGAATCATTGGTTGGCCCTACATTGATATACTGTAGTGTTCTACAAGCAAACTTCACAGCTACAAAGATTAAAGCATTACAAATGTTAAGAAATTGTGTGTGCAATATATAACTGGAAACAACAAGAACTGTAACCTTGAATTAATATCCTTGGGAAACATAACAATCCTCATCTAAATAATTGTTTAGATGTCTGCAAGTGATTTCACGAATACCATCTTCCTGTGCAGCACAATTATGGTACACAGAATAACAATCTATCTGTATGGCTACAAAAAATGAGAACAGAATACAGTAAAAGATCCATGTCTTTCACTGGTGCTACGGTGTATAATTAATTGCCACTGGATGTGAGAAAAATTGATAACTTTGATAAATTATGAATTGGGAGTAAAGCAATTCTTTAGCTAAATAATTTTATTTCTTAATGTATCTTTTGTGTGACCATGCAACACTGTTTCAACATCGGCACTGCTCTGCTCCTGGCCTAAACTGAATGCCTCCAGCCTACACCATACTTACTGTTTTATATTCTTTTGCATCATGTGTGGTTGTGGTCACTATGTCTTTTGTCTATTCTTTCTTCTCAGTATTTTATCAATGTGATGTTGTTATCTTGATGTGGTACCTATCATTGTAAAATTCATCTACATTGTCTGAATGTGATATTTGTATTTAATTGTGGTGCAAATATCATTACATGCTTTTTCCCAGACCAATACTATTTTTAGGGTTTTTTTTGCATTGACCGTTTTAGTGTATATAGTATTAGGTTTTAGATTTTATGATTTTTAAACAGGTTGTTAAACAATGTTGATAACATTTTTTGTTGAAGTGATTTATCCTGTATAAAGACCCATTATAAATCAATCAATAAATAAAATATTCTCCCTTATGGGCTTATAGACCTTGCTTGGGCCATAGTCCCTGGATAGCATTCATTTGAAAGACAAAAAATCTGCCCAACTAGTTATATCCTGCAAGCAGTGTCAATGTCAGAGTCTTGAGGCATAATATTTTCAAAATTTCTCTTTTGTTATGTGCTCTTGGTATATACTGCCAGTTCCCTAATCTCAGTGGCACTTGGCACCCAATAAAAATTGCTATTAGTAGAAATATTTTCATGATTGCCATTGTTTTTTGTTACTATTTTTTCTTGACCTTATGCCAGCTTCAGTCTATACTGACCAATGGTTTACAATTGATGGTGGAATTGATGATGTATGGAAACTTTAATTGGTCAGAAAATCTTAAAAAATAGATGAGACTGGGCAACCACCACATTGGCAAAACCTTCACATTTTGTATCATATAAATTAGCCCAGTGACCTCTGTATTATTACACGTATGCACAATAACTGATAACATTAAACATAGAAACATTCTAAAAATCAATACCATGTAAAAATCAATGTTTCCTAACATAACAACATTTCAAATGTATCAATTACACAAATGTTTATATTCCTGATTGTTTTCCCCTGTATCATTTTATTTGGACTATTCCATTATGTTGCCATTACAAGGGAAGTAAACCTACATTTTTTTACTGACTCACCATTACCAACTTGAGCAATTTTGGGGGGCTGAGGTAGATTTACAAATTAGTTTTGATGACTTTGTTTCCATTTCTCCGGGCTTTCCTCCAGATGTTCTTTTACAATATTTTACTTTTATTAAGTTTTGTCTAAGTGTTACATAGTTATCAAGCTTAAAAATTAGAAGGAAAGTAAAAAATCTTGCATTTATTTCTTTTTTCTGTTATTAACCTGCCTGATTACCCAAAATCAACAGACTCATTGCTTTCAGATTTTCTGTAAAGATTCAAAGCCTTACTTTTATTCATTCAGGTTACATACAGTAAGTGAAATTACTTTTATGAGGTGCTGTTTAGTTAACCCATTTTAGATTGTCATAGTGATGTCTACTGCTGGTATATCTCTATAAACTAGTTTTTAATACATGGAATCATTATGTATTTACAAGGGAAAATCATATTAAGGTGCTTAGTTTTGTTCTTACAATATTAACAAATTGTTTAGGGTAGTCCCTAAACCAATGAACTGCATATTGAAAGGCAATAAATCAGTTAAAACAGACAAAGTAAATGGCACAATACTGGCCAGTGTGGAAATGAATGATCACTTGTGGTACCCCACAAAATATATATGAGAAAATAACCACCAACAAAATTAATTATCTACAGCCATCCCAAAAAATTTGTTTCTTTAGTTATATTTATATTTTTTGATAATATGGAACAGATGAATAATATATATGGGTATGAGTTGTTTTCAAATTTGCCTTGAACATTGTATTTTTTATTTTCAAATTGTTGTCTTCTGTAGTGGAACATTTTCTGTCCTTCAAAGATGTCATGATACAAGAAATGGACAAGTATATTCGGTAAAAATTATAGATGTCCCCAAGCTTACTGCTGCAACTGGACTAACACAAAATGGTATGTTAAATCCTAAGAAAATGGTAGTAGTTTTTTAATCAGATACTTAATATTTCAGATTTTGCTACTGAAAAGCCTAATACATTATATTAAGTGATTATTTAGACTGGCAATAGCAACCAGTCCCCTTTAATTGAGCTGGTGCTGCAAAGTACATACCCTGTTCTTTTCTAGTAACAATTGAATTAATTAGTGTTTTTTTCTAATTTTCCTGTCATTGTTACATCTGGCAGCTGTTGCAGGAATATCAAACTTTGATGTGTAAAACATTTGAAACATATTAAACTCGTTGTGCAGCCTAAGTGGCTTTTGGTTACACTATACCATTTGTTGTTCTTAAAACTCTCTTGAGGTAGAACATTTACTGCATCTGCTTGCCACTAGTGATGGATGCTTCCTTCACTCCCCATTTGCTTGAGGTAAATGTTTTTAAAAGACACAGTGTAACTTCATTCAAGGAAAAATTAAAAGCAGAGCACCAAAATAAGTCTGATTGCAATACAGAAAAAGAAGTATAAAAATGGTAACATGGTGATAAAGTGTATGTGTTGGTAATGAGACAACAACCCTCATTCTACTCCATGATTTTGAACTGCCATGAGTTTATTTTTATTGTTCCATGAGCTGGCTTACCCAGCTGGTTGTCATTGAATTTCATCTTATTCATGCACTAGCCCACAGTGACTGTTGCAAAAACAACAATATTCAGTTAGCACTTTACAATTTACTCCTTTACATTGTGTTTCAGACTTAGCAAAAGAACTCAGGATATGCAGTAAGTTAAAGCACCCCCACATTGGTAAGTTTTCATTGATTTCATGTATGTTTGTATTTTGTGTGTATGTGTATATTTGGAGCACTTGAAAAGAAAAACAAAAAGCCTACCCAAAATTGTTAATGACCATGCACTTCTAAAATGAGGGTTAGAACCTATTTAAAAATAGTAAATCTTGACATGCTTTAATGCCCTCTCTTAAAGCCCTAGGATATTAGAAATTCATCCAAAATATCATAACAGTAGTTTTTCAAAACCTAGCCATCTCCAATCAAGTTGGATGTTGATCAGAACGTCAGATATTTGAAATGAAAAATGAGTACTTTAAGTTTTTTATTTAGTTGTTGAAATAGAAAGAGTTCATTAGCAGTTGACATCACAAAAGTGGAGAAATAGAGTGTCAGTATTCAGGAATGTGTCTAAATTAAATTGCTTGAGAGAAGTAAACCTGTTCTGTTTATAAAAGAAGGAATTTATGCATGGGTTAATGCCCCACTGATAAAATCTAAAAAAAACCCCTACAAACTACATACATTGTTGGTTTATTATGTTAAGACTAACAATTTAATGAAGAAGGGGACAGATTTTTAAAGTAGGTATTCAGTTAATATCTTAAAATATCTCCACAGCATGGTAAAGAGGGATGCAAGAGTAAGATGGGTTTAAATGTGTCCAGATCAAAATGTGTGTTTTGCTGTGCATTAACCATAGACATGCATTATGTATGCATCATGGAAATCAGATGTGTGTAAATATGTGCTTATGTTGAGGGTCAGTTTTTTTGAGCCATCAGAAAAATCATGACACTGGTCAGAATCACACCAAATATGCCACCCAACCTACTCATACAGGGCACAAGATATGTATATCGCTTGATTGTGTAACACAGAACAGCTATTAAAATTGAGTCAGTCCACTCAAAATAAGAGTAAAAGTGAAAGTTTAAACGTATTTTAAGAAGTTACTTCTTTAAGTAAATATCTAAAATAAACAGCTTCACCGCTGACATGAAAGGAAAGTTTCCAAAAGTGCTGTTAACTTTTTTCTTACTTGATCTTCCTCAACAAGAAAAGTATAGTTTCTGAAAATTGTGTTGAAAACACTAAAAGCAAATTTTGGATCAAGAGGTGCATTGTAAAGTAATAACTGTTTATTTAAGTAGAAAATAGTAATTAATAGTTTATTTAGATAAGGCTACAGAAATTTGTGTCTTCAATAAGATGCCACTTTTTCATCAATACATTAAGTTCAGCACAGAATTTGCGCCAATAATTGAAATAATAGCCCTCAAGGAAATAAGAGGGCACCAGTACTTGTGCATCCACCAAAGGACTCTCATCGCCATCAACCTCAGTGTCATGGTAGGGCTATTAAGGCGGTTTGAATGGACACGAAGAATTCACTTGGTTACAATGTGTCTTAAGATCTTTATTATTGCCCTCCTCTGGTAATGATAATGTCAATGATGATTAGAACACCATTTAAATAATACGCATCACACCCAATGTCATTTTTTCCTAGAACCTTTTTATTCTGGTAGAGAGATGGAGATGGGGTTGCAAGTAGTGGTAGCCACCATGAATACAAATTTTTGATTAGAACTTTAATATTAGGTAATGTTTACGAGGGTAACAGGTGACATTGCCCATGAAAAAGCATGGCTTTTTTCCCGTAATTTGGCGGTAGGGATCATGAAGTACTGACAGTAGTTGCTGGTTTTCACATAAATTCGTGTGAATTTTTGCTCTTTTTTCGATGGTTGCTATTTTCTACGTAATCAACAATCTAGCTGGAAAAGCCAGGTCCATAAATGCATGAAAATCACGTTTCATTGCCGTGACCAACGACTAAGCATAGATGGTAGGAAAAGGCACCTTGACCATTCATGGAAGGTGATTAGGACAATTCAACCTTTTATGGTTGGTGGTGGTGCTGAGAATAAAGAGAAGCATTTCGAGGAAAAACTGATTCATTCTAAGTCAAGAAGGAAGTACCATTTATGAACTTTGAAAAGTGTTAATGAAGTGACGTTTGCGAGTGGTTGGACTGTATTGAAAGGCAAGAATTGGTACATATTTGATTTGTTGCCAACAAAACAAAAAAAAAAGACATATTTGGCTAGGCTTTATAGATATGTGTATACCTTTTTAAGCTACAGCTATTATGTTACAAGGACTAAACAACTGTCAGATTTTTAGCCAGTAAAATCACCGATCTGAAATGGAACGATAATGCTTCAGCATAGTCTTCACCGACGATGTAATAGATGTCGGCCAGAAATTTAAAGTAGGAATCCAGTTTGAGCTTATCAGACATTTTTCTACCTTTGACTGTAAATTTGAAGGAATATAAGGGAGGTTAATATTAGTTTGTCATATTAACCTATGCTGGGTACTTGGATTGTGACTTGATATTGGATAATGGTTGCATAATTTGATTGTATGGCCTTTATCACTACCCAGGACATTACCATTTATATTTATTCGTAACGGTTCTCTCATTTTTGTTCAAGTCCACGCTGATGAATATCAGATATGAATGATTATTTGATCGAAATTATAGTAGCAATTGATATTTTCGTATTACCTATGTACGTATGATCCATTGTATAATTTTAGTAAGGTTCTCTGTATCCGTATAGTTCTATTTCAGTGTTTGTTTGTATCATTACTGTATTATGGACATTATTGCAATATTTTTTGTCTCTTACAAAACAGTTGAATTATTTGAAGCGTACTCCTCGAATGATTTAGTCCATATGGTTATGGAATAGTAAGTATTAATTTAATGAAATTCTAAAAGTGGAATCTTCATGCTTTCCAGTATTTTTACGGAAATGTTTTATTTAATTAATGGTTTCACAGGTATCAAATTATGATCGTAATGGAAACCGCTGTAAACGGTTAACCTGAGTGAGTAAAGTTCTAATGTCTGGGCTATCACGTAAAAGGTAATCGCCAAACAATTGGAAATTTTACCTGCTAAAGAAGCTAAAGGTGTACGCGTTTGTTGAAGCTTTTGTCATAAGGGTCTTTATATTCCAAATATAACTCTTTCTGTGAGGATGTTAGCACATATAGTCTACATTTTGATTGCAGTGTACATTCAACCTGAGCATTAAGTAGCAACATTGTAATGAGAGTTTGTAATGCGTAAAAATTTAATGCGCTTTACCCGTCCACAACCTAAATAGGGTTTACTTTAGATTGTAAAACAATTCGATAAAGCAAAATAAACTAGTAATGTTTTACTAATTACTAAGCAAGGTCAGCAGAAATATGTACGTTTTTCTTTGTCACCGTCACTTAACAAATCCAAGAAAAACTCATATGACTCCCTTTCATTCGCGATGAACGTAAATTAGACCTGTGGCGATGTAATATTTTTAAACGAAGTGCTAGGGTAAAAACTGGTTGTATGAACATTTGTTATGCCAGCATTCATAAACCTATAGATACGTTCGGTGATTACACTCAAGGTCATCAGTGGAGCGAGAACCTCTTGACCCGTACTGAACATCAACAAAGATACCAGACTTCTACCAGCACGTTGTTGAGCTCATAAGTCATTAAAATATCTTACTAATGACAGAAAGAAGACTCACATTCGATATTTGCCTGCATTACTGAAGACAGGAACAACATTGGAAACCAGAATGGTGGAAAACAAGGTTCCTTTAGGCAAAGGTTTGAAAGATTGGACAGAAAAAAGTTAACTTGGTAGTACCACACGTTCAAAGCAGCTACCGGAATCAAATCTGGGCCATTAGCTTTAGATTGATGAAGCCCATAAATATTCTGTAAAACCGGCGTGCAGTTTATGATGACAGTGCATATTTTAATCATTTTGCGGAGCAAACACTCGGAAAGAAACACTAGTGTTGTAAATAACTGAATTCTTTGTGAATGGGTTGGATTCTCAAGGCGACCACAAGTGTTCTTACTTGCCCCATGATATTGCTAGTTTTATTAAATACAATTAAGTAACACCACAGCTGACACATAATTTAATATTTCGCTCATCGGACCTACCCATCGCTTCACCCTTGAATTCTTGGAACACCCCCGGTCCTTTAGTAATGCTAGAATTCTGATATGAAACTTGATTGGAAAAAAATCATATTAAGCGAATGGGTGTTAAGATAATGGACATTTGTTAGGTTATAAGTTGTGGTTATACAGAGAAAACAGTTTTTGTTTATGGACACGACTTGGAAACGCGTTGCGAGTAAATTGGCTAGGATTATTATCTATGTACACTCCATGATATATTATTTACATTAATATTATGTTTCCTTATTTGTTCAGCCTCAGTGGTGCTGACCTTTGCTATGAAATTGTAAACAGAGTTAATGCTGGATTCGTGTATAGTGAGGCAGTGGCAAGGTACGTCAATAGATAAGTTACTTATTGAAAAATATTTGATTTCAATATTCAATTGCTTTTTAGGCGTAAATCTAATACTTACATATATTATGTTATCAAAATGACGTTAGATGTTTGACGCCAGCCGTGTCGTTAAGTACTCGATCCAGCGTTTTTCTTGTTGTAACTATCAGACTTTTAAACTCGAACCCCGTTTAGCATTGGAAACTAGTGACGAAAAATGCTTAAAAGTATTAAAAGACGTTAAACAACTTGCATTGTTTTTTTAACCGTACTGATGGCGAGAGGCATGAAACCTACACCATGGATGATTCTGCCATGGTTAAACCATAGGTAACTGGTAATCAGCCACTGCTAACAGTTTAACGCTACCAGGGCCCACTGCTCTAACTAATGTTTTTTTGAAGTCACTTTGTCTTTGACACCATTGAGGGGTTAAAGAGGAGAGCTACAGAGGCTGTTTCATCCATTTTTACGCTTGAACATGCGAGGTAAACAAAAGTCATTCGCATGGCCATTAGTTTGTTTACTTGTACAATATTTTTGTGATCATTTTGGCTTCTGGATTTCGATGTTCGCTTGAAAGAGTAGTGTATATTTCATACTGAAACACTGTATCCCATTTTAATATTTTTAAATAAATAAAAATATAAATAAATAATAAGTAAATAGATAGATAAATAGACAATAAGATAAATAAACTAATAGACAGATAAATAGGTAGGTAGATAAATAAATAAATAAATAAATAAAAAGGTAAATAAAAAGATGAAAAAATATACGTCATAAATTGGATTTTTAAGATTTGGTGGTCACTCCCAACTCTTTTCCCCTGTATGGAAACTAGACTATTTCTTTCCACCTTAATGCTCCTTGCTACTGTACGAAAAGAACTTTTGTTGGACCGTTCACTTTCTGATTTGGGTTCCAAAGGTTAGGGCTAAGAAATTGCCTTATCCTTGTGTGAGTAATACTTGAAGTTTAGGTCTACATTTTTATTAAAGGCATCTTTAAACACTGCTCTGTCATTTCTGTTAGAAGCAGTTTGATATTTTGGCCTTAGTTTTGTTTGGACCTTTAAAACGTTGGTATTAGTACTTCCTTATAAAGTATTTTCTGTTACTGTTTTTGGTCAATGGCGTGAACACTTGGTGCCATGATTTCCCACCCGGCATTAGAAGACCTTGGTTATCAAGATATAGCATGAAGAAATGTATTTTTGTGCTGCGCAAAAATTACTCCTGCTTCTAGTTCTACCACTACTACTACTACTACTACTACTACTACTACTACTACTATACTACTACTACTACTACTACTACTACTACTACTACTACCACTACCACTACCACTATAGCTTTTTATTACCCATCCACTACTGTCTCCGCCCTTATGCACCTGTTACAGAGTTACTGAATTTTTTTAATGATATTGTATTTTTTGGCATTTATCTACAGTTGCCACTGGAGATTTTTGGTATCAAATTTCAAAATGGTATCAAATGTCTTCAAGAAGACATTTGATACCATTTTGAACTGTACGGGCAGAACTCCAGGTTAAAATCTCCCTTGGGTACCTCAAAATAATATCTTTATGCATAAGCGGTGTAATTTGTTTTGCCCTTTAAGGAGTTATGATTCAGCGGATCATGATGAATGGCTGTTTTTCAATTCTCCGGATTTGCGTTACTTGTCTTTGCAACAGTGTAAACCGGTTGGACCAGTTAGATTTTGTTAACATGGATTGTAAAAGGTACATGTTTTGTACGAGTGAAAAGTTTGGAATTTGGGTGACAAGTTTTAAGTTTTCGGCATGCTACAAGAGACTGGGGCGGTAACATAATTTTTGCTGCCAGTTAGATTGATGCCAACCTAACGCTTCTTCCCTCTGGAGATATCAACCCTCTTCTCTTGGTTGATGTATTCTACGTTGAAAAGCTTTTCTAACCGTGCCTTGCTTTTTGCACTCCAGTAGTCTTGATTATGAGGATCGATTAGTATTAATCGGACAATTTTAACCAACCAGGGCTATCTATTTAATGGTAATTGGATAATTTTAACCTACTAGGGCTATCTATTTAGTGGTAATTGGATAATTTTAACCTACTAGGGCTATCTATTTGGTATCAAATGTCCACTGGTGGACAGTTCATTTTAATCCAACCGTTCAAAATTGTTGTTGCTCAGAGAACCCTTTTTTCCTGTCAAGAGCTTTCCATTAGTAGAAAAAGAAACCATACTACGAAAGCGCTGCTGTGCAAGTAAGAAAGGCGTATTTCACCCCTCAGTAACAAAACCACGGCAATGAACTCGTGCCTTAAATTTTATTATGAAATACTTCTTATTTCAGTTTTCAGCAACAGTGTAATTATATTTTACCTGAACAAGGAGTTATTATTTATTCTTGCCCTTACTATGTTTGAATAAAAAAAGGGATTTGACCCAGAAGGCATAATTTTTCCAAGTGATAATGAGTAAATAGCCTAAAATTGAAATTTGTTTTTTAACGAAAGTACAGTATCAGTTTTTTCTTTTCAGCCATTACATGAGGCAAGTTTTAGAAGCCCTTGCTTTTTGTCATGAACGGAACATTATTCACCGAGATATGAAGGTAAGGGAGTGTAAAGCAATGGTTTTCAAATTAAAAATAAAGACCACGTATAACAGTAAAGCTTTGTGTAATTTAGAGCACAATTGCTGTATTTTACATGGCTTATGGTTCCTTTATTTCAAACAACTGTTTCAAAGTGTCAGTACAGACAGCGTTCCATGGTTTTTTTTGTCGATTCCTGCTGAGAGTGCTTTTCAATAAATAAAACCACAGATAAATTTGAAACAACATGCGCTTTCATTGCAACCCCCGCGATGTGCAGTATTTTAGAGAGAGGGGAAAGCCTCTGGGGAGTCTTGTTTTTAGTCTGGATGAACTTCATAGTGTATGTTTACGTATTCAGCTGGAAGAATCTGTGCCGAATAGTGGGGATACCAACAGTTGTTTAATTGTTAAATCAACTTATTTTTGGTAAACATTTTACGAATACAAAGGCAATACGAAGTAGCTGCTAACTTTATTTCGTTTTGATACCCATAGATAATTTTTTGTAGACCTAAGCTGCTGAGAGAGCCGCCTGGGCATGCATAATTTTTTTCCAACGCTAAATCTCCTGCTATGGTAGCGTGCGAAATTTCAAATCGTGTTTAAATTATTGCCTATTACAATAAGCTGGCCTGTATCCCAACATCCGTAGAGCAAACGAAATTTTACCGCATTAGGAAGTTGGTTCCTTAGAAAAGAATTCTTTAAAAACTCATGTTGGGGGCTGTGTTATTTTGTAATTTAACTGCCGAGACGGCCGCCAGGACCAAAGAAGGTGGGTATTTGAGATCTTTATCAAAGATTAAGACGTACAGTCAAAAAATGAATTTGACCAGAGAAATTAGAACTTCAAAACTTGTGTCGGAGTACTGAATATTATGATATGATCGCTAATGCGTCGGCCAGGGCCAAAAAAGGGTTTATGTGGGTCTGGTATAAAAAATAGCAAACTACAATCGAAAAATGAATTTTATTTAGGCAGTTCACTTTGCAACCCTGTGGGAAACTTATTCTATATTTTTGGCGGCCACCAGGGCCAAAAATATGGGTCATGCTGGCCCATTTTGAAGGGAAAAGACCCAAAATATTAAAAAATTAAAAGATTGACACACTTTCCCAGGAATCTGATTACGGAGATCAGTCAATTTCGTTGTCGATTTCACTTTTACGCAATGATTTGATGTTGCATTAGGGACTCAACCATTTGCCCCTCGTCCCGCCTGGGCATGCCAAAAGAGGTAAAATTTAAAATAAACAAAGAAAATGTTTTCTTCAAATAACACTCCCTTTTTTAGACCAGATGCAAAATTTCTTAATACCTGCGGCTTGTAATGAAAAGCATAATAAATCTTTCAATAATACAACAAACGTTTCCTAAAATAACAACAACAACATCCATATCTGCGGCTATTAAATTTTTTTAAATAGCCGCAGGTCCTTAGGCATTTTTTATCTTGTCTGAAAAAAGAGAACAATGTTTAAATTAAACATTTTCACTGTTTACTCTCTAAATTTTACCTGTTGTTTAACGCTAAAATGGAACAACCTTCAAACCAAAATAATTCTGCCCAAGTTTCATTCAACGACCATGCAACATTCCCAGGTCCTTGGTTGCAAATTTCTATTTTTCCTTGCCGCTCACGAAAAATCCACACTCGCCGCCGGCTACGTTCGAAAAATTTTTTAAGAAATTAATTCCTATTTGTTAAAAACAAGAAAAAATTGTTTAAACTTATATACAGAGTTATTATGACTATAGCTTGTACGCCAGGTAAAAATTGGTCAAAATTTAAGCAAAAGACGACGATTTTTATTTGTTTCCCATTTAAATCAAACGAGTCCAATACATCGCAGCGGTCTTCTATATTTCTTATACTAAAGTGTAGTTGCAGGCTGAAAGACATGAAGTCATGAAAGAAGTCCATGAATACAAGGATAGCTACTGAAACGTTATCTGAAATCAAATATGTAAGATCTGGATGTACAGTTGGTGTCTCTTCGATAAGGTTTAAATCAAAGGTCCGCAGTTCCTGAAGCACGTCAGTATTATCGAAGCAGAAGCTGCCTCCCTGAACTAGTTAACCATTGGATGGCATCAAGAACAGTTGCCTTTACAGTGGCGGCGGTCTCATGATTGTATTTATCAAGGGTAATGGAGGCATACTGCCTATCGTAATGGATGGATGAGGGGATGGATAAGTGGATTGATGCATGGATGAAAGGGTGGGTGGAAGGGTGGATGGAAGGAAGGAAGGAAAGAAAGAAGAAAGGAATTGCGACAACCCAAAAAACTGGGATTCGTACTAGTTCCTCAGAGTTGTACATTCGTTTTGTGGAACAAGACATTCTACCACTGCGAACGGTTAAATATGGTAAGGCATTCCAATAAAGCCTTATACTAACGAAGCATTATACAATTGATTTTGGAATCTTGGGCAGAACTACTAGAAGAGAAAGTTAAAAAATAATTCAAATCCTTTGCTTTTATTATATTATTTACTTGTATTAGCGTGAAGAATGACAAGATCTTATGTTTTTTGCCAAAGTCGTCCCTGTTCAAAAGGACGCAAGATACTCAAAAATCAACTGACTGCTTTGAGTGATTAGGGGGTGGAGATCCATTTGAATCTGCGGAGTCGAATGTTGAAGTGCATATTACTGAGAAAATTTGTGTGCCCAAGATAAAGAAAAAGGTGAAATGGAAATATTCATTTTATTTTATTATTTTCATTTTACTGAAAAATCAAATAAGCGCCCCATGTAATTAATGCTGCAACTGAAAACCAGACGATTTGATGAAGGCTGCTGCGCTAAGTTTTATATCTGCTCTATTTCTTTTACACGGCTGGAAAATAATACGTTAATATAATATATTTTGAATATAATTAATGCTTAGATTTATCTAGGTAGTCCATGAATAAAAGGTTAGCTACTGAAACATTATCAGAAAGAAAATCTTTAAGATCTGGATGTACATTTGATATCTTTTCGACATTTGCATCAAGGTGCGCAGTTCCTGAAGCAATTTTTGCTGTTGACACTCTTATAAATTGCCAGGATTGTTTGGTCATGATTAACAATAATTTCCCACTCATACGTCTGGTATAGAATAGGGTTTAAATAGAGTTTAAATAGAAATTTTTTTGTTTGGGATGCAAACGTTTTAAGCGGCGTTCCTTATCTGGACGGCAACATTTCTACACCAGGTATCAATTACCAGCTTCATAAGTGATTTATATTGGGGGGAAATGACCTGACTGACATCAGAGAATAAGGAAAGTGCTTTGTTTGATCAGAAGAAAAGCATCTAGTTCATTGTATACACTATCGTCTATTTAAGAGGGGAATGTCTTGATACGTTTTAGTAGCTTACCGTGGGAAACAGGTTTGTTTTGGTATTTTCAATTCGACGACCCTAGAGACGCGTAGAAATACCCAGGTATTCAGAACTTAGAAAAGGATTTGCCACTGTGAATAATGGATACCGCCAGAAAAAAGGTGATGGTAGGAGTTCGTTACTCGTTTATATGTGAAGGTAGCTAGCCATGGGACTAAGCCTTATTGGATACTTTTTTATATCTTATTTTGTACATGATGTATTTTTACAGCGTTTCATTCTCGAATATTGATAGTTGGATTCACCCCAAATGGTGAAAACCCTTTATTGGACTTATTTCATGAGATATTAAGTGGAAATATGTTTTAAATGTCGATTGGCACAGCACACGAGTAAAATGGCTATGGGCCTTGATTTTGATCCAGTTTCAAGAAACTTATACCGAAATATTTGGTTGTAAGACCATTTATACATAGCTAGATAGTATTATAATGCTGTAAAAACGGCCTACATTATTTTATACATTTAATTCTAGCCACACAACATCATGCTAGCAAGCAAAGACGATGCAGCTCCAATAAAAATTGGTGACTTCGGAGTTGCGGTTGAAGCAGGACCTGATGGTTTAGTGTCTGGTGGTAGAATCGGAACACCGCGATTTATGGCACCTGAAGTTGTCAAAAGAGAACCTTATGGATATGCTGTTGATGTTTGGGGATGTGGTAAGGGTATTAAGAATTTTTTGAGTCTTGTTTTTTCGTGTTCATGTAGGGCGACTTTGTTTCAGAAAAAACTAGTGGGTGAAAAGGCATTGCATCCAATTTTATATCTAACAAATAGCTTGAAATATCACTGGAAGTCACATAGGAACCCATTGTTTTTCATTTGAGAATATTGCGTACTTATGGTTTTTGAGTTTGCATAATATGTGTTACGAAGAACCTTACTACCACTGAATACTACATGCTCATTTTTACCTTGGGTAGTTTACCATACTTATCATTGATCAACTTTAATTTTATGCGCAATACCTCAAAGTTCTACGCACATTCTAGGTGCCACTTCACTCATTGTTGAAGAGTTTTCTTATAACGAAGTTGTGTTCAGATCTTATTATTGGGTAACGTAAAACTGTTTGAATAAATATTGTACTGACATTTATTTTTTCGTTTCCTATGCAGTCGGGTAGTGTTTTGCCATTTACTAAATTGTTTATCATGGATGATTTGAGTATTTTGTTTTCTTTTCGTTGGATTTATCATCAGATAGTCGTTATTAGGTTTAAGTTGGTGTTTTATGTAGTATTTTGTCATTTAGATGCCATTATGCACGATGTATTCTCACTGTTAATACTGCTTATGTTTTGGGATAACATCTTCATTTGGCAATAGGTGCAATAACATTTGCCAGAAATCACTCAGTGGTAAAAAAACGCCGACAGAAAAAAAAGTTTTTATTCCAGTGGAAAAAATGTCGTTACGCAATATATCTCATAGCAATTCTAAATAAATTTTGTCTATGTAGGTGAATATCAAACATTTTATTTAAGGAAATGTACTATTTTACTGTGAGTTAGAACTGTATGCAAATCCCACTTTTGACTTTTACTGACTTAACAGGTGTTTCTTGTGTACACAGTTTTTTGAGCATGGATTCAGTCATTTGTATATAATACTCTTGAAAAGAATTTAGGATGCTTGAGTTTACTTAAAAATAAATTCAGTTCTTTCTGTATGCTACAAAAGCATGATTTTTGGGACTTGCTAGGTAACACGAAGGCAATGTTAACTAGGACCAGCAACTTCTAAGGAAAATTTTATTTTGGCACATTTAGGGAAAACATAGTCACGTTTGTGTGCTTTGTTTTGATGAGTTTTGTTTTGAAACTGAATGAAATTCAGGGTAATATAATACCCCGAGATGAAATTAAGCAAAGAGCTAAAGGGGAGTAGTGAAATATTCCGTACTTATTCCACTATCTAAGCAAAGCTTTCGTGTTTACCACAGTATTTGACACAGGTACCTTTTGGGAAATGATTAATAGCTCAATGTGCGCAGCCTTCTGTTGTGACAGATAAATCTTTGTGTTACTTTTAGACGTTATTCATTAGGACGTTTCAAACTTCATTTTCAGGGGTTATCCTCTTCATACTATTAAGTGGCTCATTTCCATTTTATGGATCGGGAGACAAAATATACGAAGCCATTGAAAAAGGCAAATATACGGTATGTTTGTATTTTGCAGCATTTTCCCTTTGTCTGATGCAGATTAATAACTTCAAGGAATCAGTTTAGTTGATTGATATTATTACAGGGTGATACTAATTTTGGTGTGGGAAATCTTGTATACATTGTTTGCTGGTACTTGACATAAATTGCCCGATAGAATTCCACTGTATTTTCCATCGCCATTTAGTCTTGCGCCTTGCTTGCCACCTGTCATTTTTATACACTGTTACTCACGCGTTTAACCCAACACGCATTTGCGTAGTAACTAATGTACATCCGCCTAAACATTGCCTCATCATTTCTAACGTATCTGAATTTAACCTTAAAGCTAGCAGGTAGAAATTAACATTGTGACATTTGTTGTTTTATAATCCCCGTGCCTGTTGGCACTTGGTAAACGTTAATAAATTACGTAATAAGTAAGGGGTTTAAGAATTAAAATCGTTTTCTGTACGGAAAATATGCACTGTTGCGAATATGCGTCTTTGTTAGTGAAAAGACAGCCATTCATTGCAGTGGACAGATTAGATTCTCGCGTGATGTACATTTCGATATACCTTTTCATTTTATTTTGGAAGTATTGTGCTGGATTCTGATATTGTTGAGAGGTTTAAGCCCTATAAGTACAAGTAGAAGGTCGTCCAGTCATCTCCTTCTTAATCGTGCAGCAATCGTGGCTAATCTATTTTTGCTTGTTTTAAATAGGTAGCTTGCTAAGCTATACTTAAGGTAATCGCTTATGTTGCATGTGCAAGTCACAAAAACTAAAATATCAAAAGAAACTACAAAAACGAAAGCAAATCAACAAGCAATTTTCCTACGACCCGAAAAAGGTATACCGATCGTTCAGGAGTAAAACCATCAAAGCAAAAACCACCCCAAAGAAAGATGAAGTAGAACACTTCTGGAAACAAATATGGCAAGATGACAATCAAGATGCCGAGTGACTTAAGAGCCTTAAAAACATATACTGTCAAAATGTCATACCAACGAGCTACAACATTGGCAGATGTAGACTGGATAAAGGAATCAATAAGCTAAAGCTCAACAAATCACCCTGGGAAGACAAAATAACACCATTCCGGTACAAAAACCTAACAGGTTACAGAGATATATTACCATCCTCTTTCGATAACCTCGCCCATGATAATATTGCACTTCCTTAATGGCTCAGTAGTGCCCACATTGTACTACGCGAGGAGACACACGTACCAAAAATTTATCGTCCAATAGCCTGTCTGAATACCCAGTACTAACCGTATACAAATTGCATAAACTGTTTTCTTATTGACAACGTAACCAGAATATTGTGATCACAAGAGAACAAGTTGCTGGTAAAAAAGGTGTGTGGGGCAAATCTGAACAACGTCTGCTAAATAAAAATCTACTAAAGGTAGTAAAATCATTGAGAAGGAACCTATACATTGTATGCTTAGACTATAAGAATGCTTTTGACTTCATACCGCATTCATGGCTACTTCGGGCGCTTAAATTTACAGTCTTACGATAGGAGATGCATCCCTCGAAACGTAGCTCAGAAAAGGCTTGGAACTTACGACATGATAAATATCCTACATCAGTGGCTTCCAAAGAGTCCATGAAATCAAGAATTTTTGAAATTATGGGGGTGTTACTGGTTTCGCTTTTTACCATACGTGTATCCGTTAATTGACTGGAGAAAATATGATAATTTAACGATAGGACGAATAGGACGAGTGTTATACTGTCTCCTTGGTAGATTCCCTTAGTAATATTAAGTCACTGATGATTGATTTGTTTGCTCCATGAAGGTGAGTTTTGCTAACCACGACTTAGTCAGGTTTTTGATAGCAATTATAAGGTGGTCATGTACAGGTACTCCTGAGGGTGGATGTTGTGAAAAATGAACATTTGATTTCACGCTGTTCATCGTAGCTGTTCACTGATGCCCTTGACATCGGGAAGACACTTTTTATTTTACAGGTTCCGTAAGACGATACAATATATAAGCCAAATGATCCAATTTCACCTGAAAAGAGAGACAACATAGTTTAAAGTTGTGGTTATAGTTTTAAGGACTGTCCTGCCTTCTGTATTGGAGAATCAAAGGGTTTATTGGGCCAAAGAGAAAAAGAACATAATAAAGTTGTTCAAAAAAAGTAACACCAAAAGCCATGAAGTAGCAGAGCACTGCTGGAGAAAATATCACACCTTTGACTAGGAAAATACGAAGGTTCTGGACAGGTAAATAAATTCTACAAGAAGAAAAATAAAACAGACCATCCATTCCCTACAGCACAGAATCACATCAACAACGTATGTTACACTGTTCCAGAAATATGGCTTCCAGCATTACAGAAAAGAAATAGAATAGACACAAGATAGGAATGGCGCCACTTCACAAAACAACTCAGTCCCTGTCCCCAAGTTCACCCGCATTATCCACGTACAAAATATCTGTGCTTAATTATTTTAGTAGCTTGACGATGGGGAAGTATAACTCGAAAAGTAGCTCAGAAAAAGCTTACGACTCACGACATGATAAACGTCGTACATCAACACCTATAATTCCTTTGTGGACGACCTCAAACTATTCTCAACAACTTCGAAAGTTTTAATACAGCAGCTCGATATTGCTATCACATTTCAAATTACAGGAATTAAACTCACAGTTGATAAATGTGCTAATCTACACATATAAAAAGGGAAAGACGTTGGTGTTGATCCAGTAACAATTAATGGTTTTGTCATTTAATCACTCAATAAAGGAGGTAGTTATAACTACCTGGAAACCGGGTAGAAAAGATAAGGTCAAGGACACTCAACAATCACGAAGGAATATCTTATTAGGGTGAAAAAGATAAGGTCATCAAAACTATCAGACTATTCCAAAGCTACAGTGTAGAACACTTTTGCTGTCCCTATCATCACACCATCAGTAAAGACATGTGACTTTTCGATTGAAGACTAAAGTACAACACAACAACCCAGATTTACTACTATTAGGCAATGCAGATAAAACATATTCGATTATAGAGACCAGCTGTCCACCAAACACCAATATCAGCTGCAAATTTCAGGAAAAACTCAACAAATATGGAATAATGAAAATCATGTATCCAACTTACAAGTTTGAAATTATACTGATCATCCTTAGGCCACTTGAATACGTGTCAAAATGTCTAAAATCATGCTTGCAAGGCCTGGGGTTTAATTGAAAAGACACGCAGATTCACATCAACAAATAGAGGCAATTGTAACGAGTGATACGGTGAAAATTTGAATGGAAATGTAAACTTTGTTTGCAGTTATAAATATTTGACACTGGGGAAGAATTGAGTGATTCTCTAAACTAATCTAATTACTTTAGTCTCGATTTGACTGTGTACGAACTTCAGTTAAATTACCTAATTGGTTTTACAGTATTTTATTTTCAATTGTTTTATTTTTGAATTTGTTAATGCCAACAAGAAATAAATTATATCAAAGCTTACTTACTTATGTACTTACTCACTTACCTAGTGACTCACTCACCTACTTACTTTCCAACTTACTTAGCAACTTATTTACTTTTTTACTTACTGCCTGATTAACTTGACCTTCTACTTCGAGTAAGTTGGAATTTTGCTGGTGTTGGTTGCTTGCACGGAATGCTTGCCTTTCTCCACTCAGCTTCATTGTTAGCTAACTCTTTCTTGGCTGACATGTCTGAAAGATCTTTAGAGATATTTCCCCGCGCCACCTTTGCGTGGGGCTACCTATGGGGTAGCTGCCAGTTACAATGTATGTGAGGGTCTTCTTTGACCAGTTCTCATAATACATTCATAGAAAGTGGCCGTTGTAGCTTTGGCGTTCCCATAATAGGGCCTTGGTAATGCTGAATAGATCCAGATATGTATCATATAAAATGGCATTTGTTGACATCTTTTTTACTTTGTAAATACTAAAAAGTACACTAACTGAAACAAACCGCAGGTGTTTTACGTAAATAGGTGTATTGGCAGCACAGCCCTGGTGGGTACTTTTGTACGCTTTCAGACATATTGTGAAAAAAGCTTCTGAAATTTTCCAACGCTGCTATTGTTAGAAACATTTATTTAAACGTTTAGAAAGTAATTTTGATCGTGGATTTTTAATTTATTTGCATGTATACCTGTTTACATGTAAGATCTATTTCGCAAAACTACACAACAAATTCATACAGTTAGAATATACGGCTCACCACAATCTTTGTAGCAGAACAGTTGTTAAATTGCTGCAAGCTTCACTTGTTTCAATTTTCCCCAAGTTGCAAAATAAATAAAATTTCAGTACAAAATATTTCCAAACCCTTGATTACTGAAACACGAAACCATTTATTTCACTCTCAAATTGTGTCTTTTTATTTGGTTAACGAAATGCGTAGGTTACACAGTTAGATTAGTTATGCCTACAGTGCCATGTAGATATACCCCATTACATTCAATGGCTGTTATAAGCTACTTTTTAGTTCCGGCATAATAAATCCAGTCAGTTGTTGGTATGATACCCTGCTGAAGGACCTCGTGTAATTTTTTAATGATAAAAATGTAAGAGCCAGCGTTTGGGAGTTTTCTGTAGCATTAATAAAAGTCAAGGTAGTAGTAGCAAAATAAAAATATATTGAAAGAATTCGGTGGAGAAGTAATTGAGGCCAAGACAATTAGTAATAATTGCACATGATTCAAAGAATATGTATTCTGTAAGGCTTAGAGGGTTTGTAAGTATGAGATAGAATTGTTAGTGCAAAATGAAACCGGAAGACTAAAGCCAATGTTTTCTTTATTGCTACAGATGAAATCCAAACAGTGGCACATGATATCCGAAAAAGCAAAACATTTGGTATCTTGCATGCTTACCTATGATGCCGACAAGAGAATTACTGCTGAAGCAGCTTTGCACAACCCTTGGCTGCGGGTAAGTCATTTTTTTAACACAATAGAATAAGTAAGTTCTACCTTTCACTTTAAGAAGGAGAGTAATATATTGCTAATATTAACCAATATTAGTATTTTTTTAGTGGGAAAATCATCCCAGAATTGCTAAACATGTTGCCAAAGCTGAATGATTGAAGAGATTTAGACCATCAGTTGTTACTTCGGAATTACCACGAAAATAACATTTCGTCACGCGTTTCAGCTATTTGGTAAACCCGAAAATCAACGGAATTAAAAAGGGAAGTGTTCTTCGGCACCACTTTTTAAATACGAGTAGTGGAAATTGGTATTCAGCGTCAAATGTGGTATTGAAAACCCTGCTCTTTGTGCAGTATATGTATATACGATACATTTATTTGCGCTGTATGTATGTTTCTATATATGAAAGCATGCTTGCATGTTTTTATGGATTATATAAATGTGTGTGTGTGTGTGTGTCTCTGTGTGTGTGTCTGTGTGTGTGTGTCTGTGTGTGTGTGTGTTTGTGTGTCTGTGTCTGTGTGTGTGAATGAAGAATTGTATTTAAAGATGAAGAAGTGGGCACCAAAAGTCAGATCTAGGAAGTTGAAATGCTCCTGACACTGTTTTATGAGTTGCAAAAAATACTTTAAACAGCAGGTATTTAGCCACATTTAAGTTTTTATATTCTTTAAAAAATTCTTGCCTTGGCGAAAAGAATCGCAATGATTGAAACAAGTTATCGTAGAATGATTTTAGACGTACAAGTTGAAACTGCTGTTGAAGAGGCGTACCAATTAATGTGGCAAAGAGTGGTAAAATTCCGGTTAGTGCAAAGCTATAAAATGGTTTAAAGCAAAGATTGTACTGTGCAACAAGATTTTTTATGTCAGCCAACCTTATATGTTTTTAGGCAAATTTGATGGTGCTGAACCAAAAAATGGTTAGCCATGGTTTAAGCTGCGTAGAAATGGCCTACATTTGATAAAAGTGATATTTTTCGTTTTAAATGTTTCCAGTGGCTTGTTTTTGGAAAAGTTATTAAAATTACTATTATTGAACCGTAAAGAGATGTATCATGACAAGGAAAACTACAAGGGAGGAAGAGTTTTACATATTATTCGAAAATGATCATCATCTCGTTGAAGAAATTTTCTTTTAGCACAGCATTTATGCCCAAATATTTGAAGTCAATTTAGAATGGTCCGGGAAATTCAAACATTTGACATTTGTTGTTCTCTGGGGGCGTTTCATTGTATTTTTCAGCCTTCTACAGGCCATGCAAAAAACACATTGAATTGAAAGAAAATAAGTCACCATTATAAGACAAAAATCACATTTAAAAGACTAACGTGCATTTCGTTCTGTGGGAAACTGATTATCTTCCTTCATGAATTTATTGAGCACGCATTGCATTGGTATGGCGTTGTGTAAGTGATTCCTGTTGCTCAGTTAAGAAGCCAAGCAGACCGTCGTCAATGGCATAAACTCCTCCCAGTTGTAATTTTAATCTCGATCAAAAGATCACTCTGAACACTACGATCCCAGTTGATAAACTTACTTTGTTGGAAGACCTGACATTTTCTTCTCTTTATGTCTAAGTTTATACAAGTTGGGTTTCTGGATGATTTTTTTCTGGTGGTGGTGTGGATTTCTGTGCTGCAGGTGGCTATTTGTGTTACAATGCTTTCTTTTTTCATACAGACGTCAATCAAATGGCTTCATCGAGGAGATGTGAAAATGATCCAGACTGTTTCTGCCACACTTGTGGTGAATTTACACCAAAAGCCAACCGAATGACGTCGAATTAGGTAATCAGCGCAAAACATGGGCTCCGCATATTTTTTGCAAATCATGCTTGGAAAACATGAGACTTAAGACTTCTGGCAAAAGCTAAGGTCCTTGAGACATGCTATTCTGATGATTTGGTGGGAGCACAGAACCATTTAAATGACTGTTGCGTGAGGACTGTAGGAGTGAGCCAAAAGAAACGTCGATCACTCACCTACCCAAGTCAGAATTCAGTCAGGAATTCGACCTGTTCAACATTCGGATGAGTTGCCTGGCTCAGTTTTTCAGAAGGATCGCCACACAGAAGACGCCGAACCTGACACCGATATCGTGGATGAACATGATGGGTACGATACTGCCTTTGTGCGAAAATGTGCTCCTCAAACATTTACTCAAAGCGAACTTAATGATTTGGTTTATGGCTTAGGTCTGAGCAAGGACTCTGGAAAACTTTTGTTATCAAGACTCAATGAAAAGCACTTGTTAGTCCGAGATACAAATGTAACATTTTACCGAAACAGGTGAGAATTTATTCAGTTCTTGAAGAGAGCGATGATATTGTCTGTTGTACTGATTCAACGAACGTTCTTCTTTGTCTGGGTGTCCAAGGATACAATCCTACGGAATGGAGATTGTTCCTTGACAGTTCCAACCGCAGTTTGAAATGCGTTTTACTTCATGACACCAGCAGCTACACGTCAGTACCCATCGGGCATTCAATAGTTTTGAAAGAAAAATACAAACCCATTAAACAGGTCATGGAACATATCAACTACTGGCGTCACAAATGGGTGATATGTGTTGACTTGAAAATCGTGAATTTTATGCTTGGCTAACAAAGTGGTTGCACAAAACATTCCAATTTTTTGTATACGTGGAACAGTAGAGCGAAGAACTACACAAAGAAGGAGTGGTCATCTCGAGAGTTAAAAATCGGTGATATAAAACATTATCAATGAAGCTCTCGTTCCCAGAGACAAAATCATCTTTCCTCCATTGCACATTAAAGTGGGACTGATGAAAAAGTTTGTCAAGGCTCTGAATAAGGGAGGTGGCTGTTTTAAATACATGTGTAAGACGTTTCCTGGACCAAGCGATGAAGAGTTAAAATCCGTTGTTTCTGGTGGACCCGATATCAGAAAGCGTTTGACGATTTTTAACACATCATTTGTTGATGTGTTAAAAATCGTCGCGGGAAACAACATGGCAGAAAATTTCAAAGAGTGGTTTGAAAACTTGTTGAAATGCTTCCATAAAATTGGTGCCAACATGGGTGTTAAACTCCATTTTCTTGACATTCACCTTGACAATTTCCCGGGCCAACTGTGGTGATTTCAGTAACGAGCAGGGAGAACGCATATGCCAAAACTTATAAGTTATGGAAGACCGGTACGGGGGGCGATGGGACAAGAGGATGATGGCTGACTACTGTTGGAGTATTAAACGGGACTTGAATGATGCAGACGATGACAGGAAATCAAGGAAGAGAATTTTTTTACTGTAGTTTGTCAACATGCTCTTTTACGTTTGAGTTTTGCAACACTAAAAGTTATATTCATTCATCAGTTTTTTTGTTCTGATTGGTCATACTTTACGCAACTCAATGCATTCACATTAATCCATTTGACTCTGAAAAACTCACTGAGTAAAAATTTTGAAGAATCACTTTAAAACCCATTTGTTTCCCATCTTCATCTGATATGGGCCGCAAATGACAATTGCGTAGGACTCATTACGATCAAAACACCCACGTGATTCCAAATTGCAAGCAAATAAAGTAAACTTCAATGTAAACTTATTTCGTTGAACAGATGTAGGAATTACGTGTGACCTCAAAAGGTGGTATCAACCTTGGCCACACATGTGATTAAAAAAATGTGTGGTTTTTCTGAAAATGGAGCAAATCTTTATCGAAAGAACCGTAACTAATGGTGAAAAACTAAGGTCATTTTTAGATTCAGCACTCTCACATTAGTTAGAAACCACATATAGTTTTATGACAAATTAAAAAAAAATTTTTTTTGTTGACCAGTACTATAAATGTAACAGTAAGTACATTAAAAAAGAACACTGTTTGAAATGAAGTAGACAGTTTTAACAGAAAAAAGTTAAACCTATTTTGTTTAATTACTAGCTTTCTTATACTGCCCTCTAATCAGCAATGAAATCGAAGGGTAACATTCGGTTAGTGCAAATCTCTGCTAATTAGTGTACGCAATTTTGTGCCCGCAAGTTGGGGACTTCTTTAAAAGAATTACCACGAAACAGTCGATGCAAAGAGTTATCATCGGACCGTAATCAACCGCTTCTTAGTTTTAAACGATGTTTTACACAATTTAGTTTAGAACAGTGCAAGATTCATGTTAAAAGAGTATTTGAAAAGAAGACCCATTATACTTGCTGTTGGCTGTTGAAAAGAAAAAGAAACTACAAGGATAGTAATAATTGTGTATTTTTTTATAATTGTTGACCACCTGTTTTATTGAAAGAAACACTGCCCGCTACGCTGCAATAGTGCATTTAGAGTATATAAATAACATGGGTTATCAAAGTAAGCCAGCTAGATAACAGCAGTTAGTCAACAAAGTATTTTGAATTACATGTAACAGTTCATTTTTAGTGCGCACGAATGGTATACTTCGCAGCGCTTGTTAGCAAGTAAGGAGATTTTAGTAGATCTACTTTCTCTTTTGCTTGTCATGCTAAGGAATAGTATGAAATAGCTTGCCTTTTAAATATTTCAAAGTAACCACTAATGTGAGACATTCTGGCTTATGTATTAGCCATAACGGAACTGGGCTTCAATCAGTGGCTAAGCTAGCTGATGTGTTGCTGCGCAAATGATCAGGTTTGGAGTAATAATACCTCTGATTAGCTTCCAAATCTTACCCAGTGTTTTCGTGAGAGTTCTTTACAGAGAGCAATATATTATTGTCAGCTGCTCGTTTTTTATTTTGAAAATAGCTTAAACTATTATTATCTGCGAGATTTTATTCTAACTGTCGAAGAGCTATTGCAGCGAATTTGAAATCTGTTTGAGAATGCACAGAAAATGCATTGCATACTAAAAACTCCGTACTGCTCGGCTGAAGCTATACTGCAATCAATTTTTTTAGCAATGTAAATCTTGACGCATATTTAAGGTGGACCATGAATTCAATACAGATTTTTTAGGTCAGGAAGTGTAAGAGCAAAATGCTGTTTGAAATTAAGTGTTTTTTTACTTGAAAATTTTTGGAGTTGCCCAAAAGGTTCCTTAGCCAAGATTTCCATCATTTTTATAACATCTAAAATTCGCTACTTTTATTTGATAGAGCGGTTATAATGATGAACATTGAGTCTAAAACGGGCCATACATCGTTCGTATACAATGTGTAATGAGTATGGGCTACCCTTCGTTACTACACAGAAGCGAAACTTTATGCCTCGATTTAGTAAAGTTACAGAGAACTACATCTCAGATTTTTTCTATGATCAGGTAGAATTCCAAATAGGAGCTGAGCCATACCACGGTGTTCGCTTCCCATCGTTATGCTTACAGTGAGATATTTTATTATTACCAAGATAACGCCTCGTAGCTCATTTATTATTAATTGCAGCTTCATCAAATTTGACTGCTGCTGTGGAAGTCATTGTATGGCTTAAAGTTATTGATATTTTTGCTTTAAGTAAATGCTTGTGGGTGTTGTTGTCGGATTTCTATTGCACTGTTGGTGCAAATGAAATTGTGCTGTATGAAACTGATATCTGATGAGAGAGGTTTGACCGTATTACACGAATTATGCCGAGAAAAACAGAGGCTACAAGGAGCCATTCAGTTAAAAGTTTAACAAGGTATTATTTCTTGACACATATTGTTAGAAGGGAATGAAAATACATATTCCTTGTTTGTTGTTTGTCTTGTACTCATTTCTTAAATCTTTGGGAGAATACGTATCCTTGGTTTTTGTTGAAGATATTTACAGTTTTTCTTGACCAAGAGTATCTAAAGGCAGTACACATAATGCGTTTTCTTTGCATAATGTGTCGATTATCACTGACCAGCTGTAGTCATAAGAAGAATTGTTACCTTAATGACAAAAAAACTCATTAGAATACTGCATATTTCATAATTAGCAGTTGTTTTGGCGTGTTGAAAACAGTTTCATAAAATGCCTTTCCCTCGTAACTCATTTATTTTGACATGTTTTAAAAAGTTTATGCGAAACTTGTACCCTTTTAGAGCTAATATTTTGAAAGTTAATTGCATATTTTTTATTCAAATTCCGGAAGTAATCTTCCGACGTAAATTTACATCATTACCTCTTGCCATTTTTAGTTTCTTTCAAGTGTAGATTACCATATAAATATAATATTTGCATGTACGTCATTACAAAAGGTACAGTATTTATATGGATTTATTTCTTGCTCTACATTACAGTGCACAGGTGCCTCGAGGAAAGACCCTTTTAAGATTTAAAATTTCCTTGACGAAGCTATTGGAAATACACTTTATGTATTAAAGAATTTCTACTCTGTTGTTGCTGCTCTTTTTCTTTTTTAATCTAAAACGGCAATAAAAACGTCAGAAAAGTGATTTGCTTCCACCAGCAGGTTTGGAAATAACAATTTTACTACAAAACCACCAAAGCAGAGTTCTTTAAAATGGTCATAACGTTAAACGGAAATCCCGCTGTTGTACAGTGTTACGGTTTCAAAGAAAACCGATGAAACCACAAGGCATTCCGTTTAATTATTGTCAGAACTCTGCATGAAATTATGAGGCAATAATCCAGGACAGATGTAGTTTTTTTGGCATTGATATCGTGACACTGAATTCGAAACCATTGCTTCCTCGGAAAGGTTGGTGGAAAACGGTACAGGGTTCGACAAAGACTTGCACATCTTAATAGTCGTAACAAATTCACCACACAAGGAAGAATGAGCTGCACATACCTCATTAGAATATCGAGGAAAATTTAGTTTGAGGGAAGATAATTGCCGATGCCCGTAACATATCTGGTACTTGATGGTAATGATGATGGTAATGATGATAATGATGATGATGATAATTCCAGTGGTGTTGATGGTGATGGTGATAATTATGATAATGAGTATTATGAAAACAGGATAGATCTGTTTCTTCATTAAGAACCCCTTTTATTAGCAATCCAGATGGTGAAAAACATTTTTGGGGAACAATTTTTGGAAATGGGTCTGATCTCTTTCGTTTTGTTCAAAGAATTTTACATGAATGCTACTTTAAATATTTTGTTTTGATTGTTTTATTTTCCTTAAAAAAGATTTTTGAAAGGTTAAACGGAAGCCCCAAAGAGTGCTTCATAAATAATAATTAGTATAGAAATGTAGCTAAAAAAATAAATTTGATCATATTATCAATGAAGTTGTTTTTACACGGTATGAAAAGTTTTGTACCAACTATTGACGCTGTAAGAAGAATTAATGGATGTGAAAGCTTCAAAAGCATCTTGACAGCTCGTGAACGACCACTTACTAAACAAACGAAACGTGTAGATGAAATATTCCAGGGTTTTGAACGTACCTATATTTGCAATATAAAAAATTGAGACTATCTTCTAAGTGCTAACGGGAAGGAGGTTTGTTATGATAGGAAAGCAGAAAAGGTTAGACGAAAAAAATGTAGCTTTACCGTAACAGTGAGCAAACGCAAAGTAACAGTTGTCACAGTTTTGGGTATGAATCCTAGACTTGAGTGTATAGTGCAAGGTAATATCGACAGAACTACAATAAGAGTCTTGACCCTGCAGTGTTGTATTTCCTCGAACAACTGTCTCCCCTCAAATAAGCACCCGTTTTCATTTTTGGCCCCATTAATGGAAAACGTTAATCAGTACGCCATTCAAATGAATGGCTCTCGTTTTGGTATGAGTATGCTCAATAAAAAAATGTTGGATATCAGGGAATTCTCGTATAAAGGACAAAGCAAAAGTATATCTATTTTTTGCATTTTTTCACTCCGTATCGAAATGCATTGTTACTTAACTCATTGCAATATCTACATCAAAATTTTCAGTTTTCAATCGTCCTGGTTATATAAAAAAGAAATAATTATATAAGTTTAATTAGAGATTTATATGTATGTCTGATAATTTTTCTAGACTACAATCATCAATTGAAGTTATTTCAACAGAAATCTAATAGAAGCAACATAATGATGGACCCCCATAGGGAATGAGAAGTAATATTTCAATTAAGCAAGGTAGTTGCAGGATATGTAGTAGTTTGGGAAGAGAAGTCATCCCTTCGAAACCAGACATACAGATTTCATGTTGTACTCGAATCGCTATCGAATGTGGATAAGGCATGCCGGAATTGAAGAAGGGGCTGAGTTAGTGGTCTGCACGCCCTTTTGATAACCTATGTTTACTTTGTTTTCACTTGAGGTGATCACTGGTAGTAGTTGAAAAGGAGTCGACTATCTATTTTGTGCTGTAAGAAGTGACCTGTTTCGTGGGCAGGTTAGAGGAAACAAGGGGGTTGGGGTTGGATAAAAAGTGTCAAATGTAAGCTGGTGCCCTTTACCTAATGGTTTGAATAACACATGTTTCACTGTATTTTTTAATTAGCTCTTAATAATGGATTACACCAAACAGACATACCATTGCACTTTTTATAAGTGGTGTTTTTTCCATGGGCTGGCTTGACCCATTGGATGCCAACTCGTTTACTGTTCTTTTATTTAATATCAGAGAAATGATAGGAAGTATGTCAACTTTTCATTTTTTAGGATCGTGACAGGTGTGCCCAAAGGATCCATTTGCAAGAGTCAGTTGATGAGCTTAAGAAATTCAATGCAAGAAGGAAGTTGAAGGTTGGTTTTTAATATTAGTTATGTTTCCAGAATGTTTAGGAGACATTTAGGAGGCATTTTTGTGGAGGCCAAACAAGCTTGTTTGCTACTTTGTACTGATATAGATTTTGCTGCTGCAAAAGTATATGGAACTGGATTTTAAAGGATTCCAATTTCCTTGGAGGATTCCGATTTCCAATTTCTTTAAGATTTAAAATTAATTTATTGAATTTTTTTACTCAAACATCAGGTACAATAAAACAAGTTGTTTATATACTAAACAAAAGGATACCTTAAAAGAATGGGGAAATGGACCGATGCAGATACGTTAAGACAGTCTCTGTTTTGATTTTGAATATCCTCGTCTTGGGCCAACAGCACATGGGATCGTACGCAGCACATACTCTACTTTACATACCTCCATCGTGAGAGACCGTAACGCCATTTGTGATTTGGGTAACGAAAATTCTCTGTTTTCATCTGAAATACTGACTACAACATTTAGTTATCCAGTGACAACAGCTCAGGCATTAAACCTTTTCATACAGCTTTTGAGACGAGATGTGAACATAAGATCACACATGAAATTAGGGCCTGAGTAATAGTAGACATATAACTAGCTGCTTCATAGGGAATTTAAAGAAGGCTTCGATCATGTGGGGATGCCCACAGCAGCAATCACCAGCAATGAGATATAATGGCGGCATGAAACTTGGTCTATTTTCTGTAGCCTCGTTTCTTCCTGTTACAAGTTCAAATATATTGTCGTTGCCTGGCCATATAGGTGTCTAAAAGTAAAGGTATTAATATTCCTCTACGAGAAAAATTACTTGTATCACAATGTCGACGATGGTTTTTGCCTGAACGCTTTGTATTTCAGGTTGTAAACGAGGTATATACAGTAGCATGTTTTATCATTTCTGTTGATGAGATACCAAATTTGTATGATCGTTATGCTTAATTTGTTATACTTGTTCTCTGGCGTCTTACAAATTATAGTATTTTTATGCTTCTTAAGCAATTTCTGTGACACTTGACGTATGCACAATGCTCTTTAATGGCATTGAAAGTTGGATAACATTGCTGGTACAGCACAGCTTCAGTTAAGTAGAGTGAATATACTGAAATATATGAGACTGACTTATGACAAATCTGATCTGTGCTAATGTCATGTTCCTTTGTGAACAAATTGGCATATCTATTTTTTTATTGATCCGGTTAAACAAGAAGCACTGAAAGAAGAGTAGATTTTTATGCAGAAGCACAACGTTTGTAAACCACTGACACCTCATGTACTTGTGAGTTCATATCTCAGGAGTTTCAAAGATACCTTCTTTTTAGGCCCAGAAATCCGCCAGTAAAAAACAGAGTCCTTCATCAGGCTTTATCGTTGGGCGAGTCATCCAGCTGTGTGCACATAGGGCTAAAGCTCTCACACAAAGACTTCCAATGCAGAAACGTCTCATCCTTAAGGCAATCAAAATTTTGAAAATGGTATTAAAAGAAATTTCAGGAATTGTACAGAGAATAAATTGCAAAATTCATTGGCACAATCAGGTTTGAGGTTAGGTGGCTGAAGTGATGTGCATCAGAACGTACTGCTGATAGCCCAGTTGTTACACCAGATGGTTAAGTCATGGGCACTTGTTCGAAGCCGGTTCAGTGTATCGTATAATTTTCAGTTGTTTTGCTTGACATATTATTTTCACATGTCAAGATTGACAGTTTTTTGTGTGGTTCCTGATATGTTAGATACATTACTGATAAAATTCCATAGGGAAATTTAATGCACTACTCTGTAGTATATAAGCAACAAAAGAAACTTATTGCAGCTCACAAGACCACAAAGATATGCGGTACGCTTCCGATAGACCTATACCCCAGGAAAACCTAGAGATGTCGTCCAGGGGACAAAAGAGGCAATTTGTTGTACTTAAAGTCGGGAAAAGTAATAATGTGTTAAACTCCACCAAAACCAACTCTTAAATTGGAAATGTTACAAGTCCAATAATAAGGGTAAATTGATTTTGAACTCCACTTTGATCCCTAGAAATTCATTAGACTAGTTTTAAATTTAGTAAATTAGTAAACTCTTTTTATGTGAAGTATACTTTAAGGAGTCATATTTGAATGCCAACTTTAAATGGTAAATTATTTTTGGCCTGCTACATTCTTATTAAGAAGTAAGTTTTTTAGGTCTCTTGTTAGCTATATAGATTCAATGGACTACAGAGTACAAAATTAATAATATCTTCGTATAGACTTAATTCGAAGCGAGTTAATTAAAAATATCAAAGTAAATTATTCGTGTTTACTCCAACAAGAGTCGATTTAAGAGTTTTTTATCCGTTACGTACCATATCAGTGTAATTTGTAATTGTTCAAATTTCGTTTTTTTTTCGTTGTGTCTGTGGTCTTTGATGAACAGGTAAAATCACTGTACAAGTTTTTGTTTTTAAATCGATTCTCTTGTCTTGGATAATAATGTAACGATAAATGAGAGACAGGGTTTGCAAAATAAATTGTCATTTATAAACCTTAAACAGTCAGTAGCAATATAAGAAGATCAGAAAAGAGGGAAGAGTGCAATTGTGGCTGGAGCTGATGTTAATGATAACTATAAGTTTCAAGAAATTTGAAAAACACTCTTGGTAGAAAAACGAAGACAGCTGTCACCTTTATCACCGTACACAAATCATAGTCAGAAGAAAAGACATTACTGCAGAATGGTCCTTAGCCTTTTGACAGTTTCACAAAAGAGATAATACTGTACTGGAAGAAAAGCTTTGCAGGAGGTCAAAGTTGGTACATTTTATCTCACCAGTTGAAGATTGTAATCAAATCGTTTAAAGCTTTTCTCAAATTGGGAAGGAGACTATAAATATTAAAGCTGGGGCAAAAATAATGAGTTTTAATCGTAAGTAACGCTGCAACCCAATGGAGGTGGGTTTCATCCCGAAAAATGTTCAATATGTACTGTTGTTATAAGACGGATTGTTGCAAGACTGTGAAGATGTACACTGTTAGTTTTGCATTATAAACTCTAAAACTATTTGACTGAATACTGTTTCAGAGGAAGTCCCTTCAGCAACTAAGCCGTACGTTATTACATGATATGTTACAGATTAAACATTGGAACACTGTCAGTTATCATGAGACGTGACACATGATACCACGTATCAGAAACAAGTAATGACAGACTTACAAGATGTGGTGGATCACCTGCGATGCTCTCTTCTCGGAAATGTGTACAGAAACTGAAAGAAAACTAGGTAGAAGGTAGCGGAGTTCACCTGAGGTTGCTCGTAAAATTAATCTTCATAATTTGTTCCCTGACTCAAACCAATATTGTAAGTGAACGTGAACGGTTAGTGTCATCGGCATTAAAATTACGTTGCACCCGTAAAATAGAGAACTAAACGTTAACAGAGCAAATGATGATTTTTAAGGTTAGTTATAACACGGACGAAGTTCCTGTCAACTTAGAAATTCAATATGCGGCATCAGGACGTAGGAACCGGGGGGGCAAGAGGGGCCATGGCCCCACACTTTTTGGCAAACTATGCAAAAGTGCCCTTTTTGCCTAATCTTTTGCCCAAATTCTCAACTAAGATAAGAGCCAGAACGTGCCCAGAACAATAGCTGTAATCAAGGCTTTCCATCAGGAGGATTGTCAGCATTGTTTTCACAACTTTACATTATCTCTGGATCTGACTTCATCATTGTGTCATCTGTATTGAAAGAATAAACAGGAAATCATAATGGACACAGTGCTGATTAACGTTCATACAGAAAACTACTTCAAAAACTCCGAGCATCTCAGTCAGATAGTCATAATATCTGAGATTTGACAAAAGTCAAAGAAGTAGATCTTGCAAACAAATTGGAGGAGCTTTATGGGAGTGGTCATGTGTTCCTTTTTTGAGCTCCTCCCCCCTTCCCCCTCCCCCCACACACATACTTTTTAGACGCTTCCTACGGCGCTGTGCGTCAGATTCCAAAATGCACACCAAAAACAGAGCAAGACAAAAAACTGTCAGGAAAAGGCTCACTGCGCGTACATATTCATGTTGTGGTACTTCTATTGATGTGCCCGCTGTGCTGTATGGTATGGTATTTTTCATTTATTTTTCTCGTGTTGGTATAGTGAATCAACGCTTTCCTTGGTTCAGAGGGAGGAGAACCACAAAAGAGCTATTCGAAAAGATGAGACCAAGAGTCGTGAAATAGGTGAACACTACTGGATTCAAAATCACACCTTTGGTTGGAAAAATAGGGGTTATTTATACACGGGGAAACCAATGCAAGAAGAAAATATTTCATTCACTGCAATACAGCAATCACATCAACAGGATATCTTACTCTAAGAAACAATACAAGAACAAAATAGATGGAAACTATAATTCAAGCAGCGCGATACTTATCACTGTGGTAGTCCGCATTGAGAAAATATAAAACAACTGTACTAACTCACTTGTCCGACGTAGTAGACAAATCGTGTGACTCGCGGCATGAGAACCTACAACTTTGGCTTCAGCTGAGTTCTTCAAGTTAAAAATTTTTTAAATTATTGGAAGGAATCATATTTATAGCAAAACACTGCCACATATTAACTAAGTGATCTCCGATGCTGGAAACAGTTTATGTATAATTGGCGAGGCCGACGACTGAGAAATGTAAAAATGTACCAATGTTCAAATAGTGGGCAAGACAAAAAACGAATTTTGGAGCAAGAAATAAAAAGGCCGTCCAAAAGGAAAAACAAAATGAAACGCATGCATTTTACTTAGAAAGTGAATTCAAATGCTTAAGTAAATTAACACCTTTAAACTTACAGGATTTTTTATTTATTATTTGTTAGTACGTTTAATCCTGCGATAATGAATATTGAATACCAGGAGTTTTTAGGAAAAAATAATCGTTCAGTTAGGAAGCATAAATACAAATGTTTTTGTTTTTTCACAACTGCCTAATATTACATCGTGTGAAGTTATTTAAGAGATATGGGAAAGTTTTTTGCTTTACGTTATCCAGTAATGTCGTAATAGTTGAAAAANGGCCGTCCAAAAGGAAAAACAAAATCTATTAGTTTGCCTTGTTTTGAAAAGGCTGTGGCAACGTTATGAAACGCATGCATTTTACTTAGAAAGTGAATTCAAATGCTTAAGTAAATTAACACCTTTAAACTTACAGGATTTTTTATTTATTATTTGTTAGTACGTTTAATCCTGCGATAATGAATATTGAATACCAGGAGTTTTTAGGAAAAAATAATCGTTCAGTTAGGAAGCATAAATACAAATGTTTTTGTTTTTTCACAACTGCCTAATATTACATCGTGTGAAGTTATTTAAGAGATATGGGAAAGTTTTTTGCTTTACGTTATCCAGTAATGTCGTAATAGTTGAAAAAGAAACCCCACAGGTGAAGAGAAAGTAAACACTTGTTTTGAAAAATTATTTGAGAAAGTAAAGTGAAATTCAAATCCGCTCACACAGTGGTGAGCAATACATCTATGTTTCACCGGTAGGTTATGTTTTCTTTAATCCAAAGTTACTGGAAGTGTAACCAAGAACCTAATGCTTGGTTTCAAATATCCTGTCAGTGGCTGTTTATAAGTGTTGTCATATCATATTCATTTGTCTTTGGACTTTGGCACGCACAATTTTTCCGCGTCTGTGTTACTGTTTATGTTAATTGATATTTTTGGCATGAGTTGAAGATTATGTGGCCCAGAGGTTGTGTGCTTTAAACATGCAATGCTACAAATATTTAAAGCTAGTATTCATTGAACTTCGAAAATTTAGACGAATACCCATTACAGATAAAAAGCAGACATTTCGCAGTTTCGTAATATAACTTCAAAAATAGACCCATTGGCTATGCCATATTGATGAACTCTTTTCTGGACAGCTTGGAGGTTGTGGCTTGAAAGACCTCAAAGTGAGATAATTCCTGTGCATTGCTTTTCTTCTTTACGAAGGCAATGTGGAGGTTGTTGTGGAGGTTTAGGTTCACTTGTGTCCACCCAAGCCGCCAGGTATAGTGGCGTACTATGCTGGTATGCTATTTGTATAAAGTTTGGAGGTACAACAATTTCCTTTTAATTCACCAGTAAGCAAAACATTCAGTTCGAAGTTTTGTCTTCAGGGGAAAAGAGGAATGCACGCTTTGCACTGAAATTGGCGGATTTAAACCATACATTTACACCCAAAACCGATCAACCGAGCACATGTCATGATGGCTGTAGCGCTCCATATTCTAAAATTGCTATTACTTCTTGTCTAGGATTTGATATTTGCCTAGTATTTCATTGACACTGTAGAAGTTCATTTCCTAATGCTGCTTGCTATCAATATTATTGACTTGGGGTTTTCTGGGCAACAACCCAGTTTCTTATTTGATAATAATTTGTAAGGGGTGGGAGGATAAGTTATAGGAATGAGGGAAAAATCTGAGTGACTGGTATAGATTTTATGGCTAAGAAGAAGTATCGAAAAACGTTTATTTTCTAGCCGTCTCTATTTTACTCAATAATTTCTCTAATTTTTCTGCACCTTTGCTTTTTTTTTCAAAGGCAGAAAAAATATCAGATTTTGAAGAACAACAAAGTTATCATTAATTATATTGTTAAATGGAGCATTGTTATGCTGTCTTTGGATTTTTATAGGTATATTTAAACGGGTACAGCAGCTGCCGTACATTTCCCACTGTTCGCACATTGTACTTTACTATAGTAAAGGCGTGGGAATTACTCGATTACATTTGTAATCGTAACTACTATTTTTTGAAATAGCAGCTCCTGTAATTAAACCGTAGTAATACACTGAAACACAAAGCTGCCAAATCCATTTTGTACTTCACAGCCACTGTGATTGCAATTTCGAAAGAGCATTTTCTCGATGAAACAGTGGTGTGCTAAATGCACTTTAAAATAAGAAATGATAGCAGGAAACCTACGGGCAGCAATAAAATGAATGAATACTTTGTTCCTGCTATTGGCCCATATGAATAGATTTACTTTTTTTCCATTGAATTGTAACGTCTATGCATAAAAATAGCACGTTGCATGTGTCACCGTGTTTCTTTTATAGTGGATGTTATCATACTTGAACATTAAACGGAGCCTTTTGAATTATTATTACAAACGAAACAGCTGCCGTGTTTGATTAAATGACCGAGGTTTTTTTTGTTTTAAGGGAGCAGTGATGGCAGCGGTTGCGAGTCGTACGTTTTCCGGTATGTACAAGTTTTTTTCCTACGAAGTAGCTATTTTTAAATGTCGAGGTATAGTCGCCATTCAAAGTAAATCATGAGTAGGGTTGTTGAAAAAATGTTATGTGCTTGACGATGTACGCGTTTTCCACAATTTTTGGTTTTTTACACAGTTACGTTAGACTGTTGCTAGACAATAGGGAAACATCGTCCAAGATTTTCTAGGCTTGTGCCTTGGCAGAATTCGGTGCCTGGGATACTGGTCCGCAAGTGTTTACGCTTGCGCTGAAAAAAAGTGCGACTATCACCAGAAATCATGTTGTTTCGCCTCATTAAAATTACTCAGCCAGGGAGACCTTTGGGCTTTCACTGGTCTCACATTACCGCTTTTAAAAGAGTTTCACTTCGTCTTAGCATAACATGGAAAGAGAATACAAATATTACGGCAGCTTGGAAGTGGTAGTGTTTATCGATTGCCTGGCTTGAGGTAAAGAATAGACTGTATTAGTTGGTTTGACGAGTTGAAATCCAACAAAAATGTATATCAACTAACACCGCCTTAAACTGGCGCAGTAAACTGATTTAAGATCACTTTGGGCCATTGGATGAATAATTGCTCAGAAAGCAATAGGTCTAAAGCCATTGTTTTTATGTTGACGTAGGTATTGGTAAGGTACGTTTACGATCTTGGATACCCTTGAAAATGAAAATCAATGTAGTTAATCAAGATTGCTGAAACAATGGCAGTGTTTCTGCTGCAAACATCAATTTATCTTTTACCTGGACGTTAGATATGAAGAGGGAGTCAGTGCACAGTATATAACGTATGTAATTTACTGCGAACTTGTTCAAATTCACATTCAGCTGCTCGGGCATGCTTATTACTGAGTTCCCATAACAAAAAATGGGTGACCAGTTGGCCCATATGGACCACAATGACATCATAGAAGCAGAAACAAAGAAAAGAAATACGAGGTTAGAATTAGATGTGAATTCCTTTGGGTGGTATAAGAGGCATTTTTGGTGCACGAAACAACTTTTCCCCCGTGACTAGTATTTTGTTTACTTATTGTTAAATATGGTAAAGTTGTACAGACATGGCCATGAAAACCTTCCAAAATTTAATGCATATCTCTATTGGTCTTTGGTAGGTGTTTTGATATTTTACAAGATTCATATTAATCTTTTTTATTCATTAGATTTACATGTTACTGAAATTTTTACTCCAGACATGAATTGAAGAAAAATTTATGAATTCAAATTCAAATCACTAATTATTCTAGGGACGGAAAAGATCTGGAATCTTGTGGTCCGAGATTTTGCACTCTTGTACTCCATGCCCGCTTTGCATCATCACATAATGTTTGTCTAACGGATTTCTATTGTCTTTGACAGTTTTACTGGCAAAACTGTGAAATTTCTTGCAAAACACTGTTACCTGCCCGCAGAAATCCTTTGCTTCCCATCCAGTCACTATTTTGTGAATACATTATGGTTTTTCCAAGACATTACGTGTCTGCACAGTCAACATATCATTAAAACTGACATCGAAATATTGTAGTACACTGGCTATTGCGGAATTGTAAAAATGTAGTGTAAATAGATGTCGATCACATTTATTTTCTTGGGCGTTCTCTGGCAGTGAAGTCTCGGCTTAGCTTTTTTTAAGCTGACACTCACCATATGTGTAAATGAGAGCCTGTAGTCTATCATAAGAGCTAGGTATTTGTACATTTCTATTCTTTCAACAACCCAGTCATTCCTGGAAATAAGCAGTTATGTTACAGGTTTTAAGTAAATGAATTTTGTGGAAAATGGCTTTACCATTATTCTTATGCAGGAGATAACGAAATTTTTTTATTAACTTCTCCTTGTGATGTTGTGTATGGTAATTTGGTAATTTACTTAGCCTTGATAGTTCTGAAGGTTTCACTTGCTAGAAAGACAATTATTGTTTTTGTTATTGATAACAAAGAAATAACAGGTGACAAGATGGTTACCTGGAAAACATAAATACAAAAACAGACACAAATACTATAATTTGCCTAGATTTTTAGCATTGCAAAGGTAAGGATTATCTTTGATAGAAAGTATCGGTATTAAATCAAAAATAAGGAAAGGTCATAAGTGACGGAGAAGTGGAAAGATGGGTTTAGGTCAGTTCAGGTGGACTGTGTATAAAGAAGACAGTGGACTCCTAAGTCTCGAAAAAATTGCTGAAAGAATGAAAGAGGGACTTCGATCTTTCTTAAAAGAGAGTTGGTTTCAGAGCATGTAGTTTACATTTTGTGGCAGAGAAGAAATAGTAATAGGTTAACTTTAAAGGAGCTAATTTCAAGTTCGCATATGGAACATACGGTACCTGAAATGGTATGTCAGCTGTGTGAATTGAATGTTTGGTTTGATTAGATCACGATCTGACAATGCAATGGGGATATGGTGAGGATGGCTAATATAGCCTTACAGCAGTCATAACATGTAATGGTAGACGAAAAGTTGACTGCTCAAAACATTACTTTGAAATAGTAATTCCACCACAAAATCAGGAGTGTCAGTAATGCTTGCAACAATAGCTGATATAGAGCCTCTTTATTTATATATACATAAGGTAAAACACGAAAAATAAGAACTATTAGTTGCAATCATAGTTCTTATTTTCGTGTTTTACCTTATGTAAATGCTCTGCCATATACATTGAGCACTTTTTGATTTGAATACACAAAATCACACACACACACACACACACACACACACACACACACACACACACACACACACACACACACACACACACTACACATGATTGATTGTAAACTTAACTGTATCGAGTAATCTGTACTTACACACATATAAGATAAAACACGAAAAATGACAATTATAATTGCAATATAATTGCTATCTTTTCTTGTTTTTCGTGTTTTTTTATTCATGTCTGAGTACTTTAAACAGATCCCATTAAAATATCCATACATATTTTTCGCCTGAATGTATATCTGTAAATATGTTTATAGTGCATATATATGGCCTTAGATTCGGTTTTCCTTTGTACATGTTTAAAACATGAATGCAGAGCGTTACAAATAATACGATTAGGAGAAAAGAGTAAAAAAACTACACTTTCCCGCTCGACAAGCCTGTTTTGTGGTATTAATCACTCTGTAAGGGGTTTACAAGGAAAAACATCCGAGTTACGGGTTGTAACTCTTTAATAGGAGTAGTTGCACCATAAAACAGTTTTTATCCAATACACATTTGGTTGACTGCTTTGTAAATCTTGGCCAGTTTTGAAGCGAACTGAAAAAGAGGCAAGTATGTAGCTCGTTGGTGGTTTACGTAATCTTCTTTAAGTGTGTTTCCCACCAGATGATTAAATGGGTATGAGTTTAAACCCTAGATTGTTTACATCCACCGGTAAAGGTTGTAAAAGACAATCTGGATTTCTGAACGAAAAACTGTGTATAACACCGAATAACTATGAAAAAATACATATATTCCAAGTATATATCCCCCCTTGGTATTTACGTATCTATCATGGGGGTTAAGATTTTTTTTGTCTTAAAGGGGACGGCGCATTATGTCATGAAAATGTCGGAAAATGTAGCATGCGGTTAGTCCACTCCACAGGTGAATGACCCAAATGGACACTGTTTACATATAGTTGTTTTAATTGAAAATTAACCAAAGAAAAATGGAATGAATCCTATGTTTAAAGTAATCTAGCCCAATTTTTCATGTTTTTCTTCATTTTTTTTTTACCCACTGTATCTTCCGAATTTTTAACCGAAGCATACGTTTTCCCATTTCACGAAAACAATCCCTCTTAGGCATTGTGACCCAATAATGTTGGAAAAGGTGGAGTCATTTTTTAATTCTATACCTTGTAGGAACTTTGGCAGGACAGAATGGTGCTGTAGTAACGGTATGTTTCCAACACAATTTTAACCCTTTTTTGTTAATTTTTTGTCCATGAGGTTTTTTTTGAATATGTGCATGTATGTGTGCATGATGTATGCATATATATAGTGTTTATGTGTGTGTGTGTGTGTGTGTGTGTGTGTGTGTGTGTGTGTGTGTGTTGGGGGGAACAATGTGATTACATTTTGTGCCACTTTTTGCTGGCGGAGTTCTGCCTTGCTTTGAAAGATTGAAACTTGAAGAGTAGAGCCACTGTAAGCACTGAAATATTTAAAATTGTGCCCATTTGGAATTCGTACAGGAGTTTATGTTTTCAAAAATAGATGGAATTCTGCTATCTGTCTCAGAGCTTTTTATTTCTTATGACCCTTGTGTTGATATGGGTCTTTCATAAAAAATATCCCTTGTAAGTAGTGGAGACGGTTTTTGCCAGGTCCCACAGCTTACAGGTGTTTTTCTATCAAAGACCCGAACAGAATGAACAGAATGGTAAAGATGGAAAGAAGCACGCAATACACCATAAAAAGCAAGACACGCGAGTCGCTATCCAAAGCCGCCCCCTTCACCGGATGGCTTTTCGTTTTGGTTAGCCAAGAGTTAATCCTCATGCTTGCCGAGACAAAAGTTCTTCCAGGCACGGACCAAAACTCAAGAACTGATCAATGATGGCCAAGAACCAAACACTTAATCTTAGCCAAAAGCGTGAGAAGCGATGCGGTTATGGGGAAATGAACAATGGTCTTCATCGCACAAAGACTTTTATTTTGTTTATTTTCTTCTACTGTTATTCCCTACTGGGCATGGAGCATGACTGAATATTCCTAGAACATATACAAAGGCTTAACACAATTTTTGTTTTGAAAATGGTTTTCTTCTTTGAGAAGCAATCAACGATTACTTTCTCATTATTAGAGTAACCTTTTCTGTATTTTATCGAAAAGGTTCTTTGAATTCGAATTTTGACAAAGTTCCTTGCACTCCCTGTATTCTTCTGATACTGAAAACCAATATGAAAGGCATGCAATGGTCCATTTGGTTAAATTGCCAGAAAATTTTATTTGACTTGTACCAGTCAAAGGTCATATTGAAAATGGGTTTTATAATAATAAATGCGAAGAGAAACAGATAGCTTTATGCTACATTAGAAACGCCAAACAAAATGCAAGTAGTGTGTGTATCGTATTAACATGGATCCCGGGCGAGCACTTGTCGTGGGTGTGGGATACCATGACTGTTGAAATTTGTCAGCGGGCACAGTTGCGTACTGTGTTAAGTGGAGATCTAAACAGTACTGCGGTAGAAACATGTTGAGAAAGTTGATAAAAATTAGCACTGAAATAAGGTAATACTTGCTTCAACAACGACAAACAAACGGAGGTTGATTACTTGTATCGAGGTTTGAATAAAAGTAAACATAGTAAAGTTAAAGTAAATTATAATTGAAGGACCACAACTTGTGAGTGATTTTTTCCGTCGAGGTTTTATTTAAGGCAGTACTGCAATTCAGTAATTGCATGTTGAAGCGGATAAGTAGTTTTCTAAGCCAGTCGCTGATGTTTGGTTTCAAACTGTCATTTTCGGGAATTGGATAAACAAGAGAGCGATTTGACGTAAAGAAAGGGTAGGTATTTTTCCTAAACTGTTTTTAAATGACAGTTTCTTTGCTACTGTAGGCGTCATTTATATGTACTGGTTAGACTTGGAAATGAAATAATTACTTTATTAACTTTGATTTTTAATGGACTACAACTAAACATATTTTGATATACATTTCTGGCCAAGACCCTTTTGAAGAAGAGGAACCATAAACCTGCCTGATTTTTGTATTATTATTTTTTATTATTTTTATATTACTGTATTATTAGAATATTAAGTCATGCAACTATCGCCAGCAGAATTGAAATCGCAGCAGTAATGTGTTTGGTAGTTATAGCAGCAACAAAAATGAGATGGTAGCGTTGGTAGTACAGTATTTTACGTAAATGTTTCAGGTGGATGGGCGTCCACAACTAGGTTTATTTGTATTACTCAGTTCATTAGTAACTGTTTATCAAATCATTTTGAAAAGCAAATAATAAACTAATGTAAATAGCAGTCTCTACAGAACTTTACCGGCCTCTAAAGGTATGTCTAAAGAATAAGAACTCGAGAATTTTGAAAGTTATTTGTATTCACGGTAGCAGCACACTTGTGTCAGTGCAAAATCAAGTGCTTAAAGCCACTTGATTTTGCAAAAAGTCACATTTTCCTGTCATCCTGCAATTTGCTCTGCACTATTTGTTTACTTTTCTTTAAAACACACCACGTTTTCCTCTAATATTATAACTTAGCTTTACTCTAAGTTGCTTTTTTAGTAGGAATACGAAGACGTCTCACTTCTCTGCAAATTATTGTAAAAACTGTAAGTTTTTTGATTAACATAAAAATTTTGCAAATGCTATTTAAATTTTGATAAGCGTTGGAGAGGTCAATCAAGGTTTAAATTTGCTGCCACTTGGTTTAAACAGAAATAAAACCAAAGCCGCACGCGAAAAATTTTAGCAAGAGTTTGAGAAAAACTGCAGCTGATTACCACGAAACAGCTTGATTTAAGGACCGTCGCCAAACTTTCTACTTACCTTCTCGTCATGTTTTCCTCATACACAAAAGATTCTCTTTGTTGTCATACTTTGAACTGCTTTTTCATTACGGGTCATTCATTCGTTTAAAGATCAAACCGTCGGAGTCACTTGTTGGAGAAAACTCTTGATACACAAAATGTTTCTTTTTCATCCCAAGGAGTGAGATGGTTGCTTATCTTCCAAGCGAATGAAAACAACTAGCAAATCTTTGCCCTGCTATTGCCTTTAACATTTTTTGTACTGTCAGCTTTCACAGTTGATGTCTCTGAGGCGTAGAGAAGAACATAACAAGGCATTTTTTTAAAAGTACCGAATAATCGATTTTTGTCTTTTTATCGACAGTAATGTTTTCCAGAAACAAACCCAACAACTCATTATTTTTCGGCCCGCAAAATTTCAGACACAAAATTTGTACATGATAACCTAGTCATAAAAGGCACTGATTTTCCCCTGAGGATAAGACTTGCATTAGGATACTCACTGAAAGACATTTTTTGTTGGTACAGGAAGCAGTGCTTGAATTTTTCCTGTGACAGCCTTATTGCAGTTAACTCACTTTAACGACAGCTGACACTTGCAAGAAAAACATTTCTAAGGTGGTACAAATTCTTGGGAGATATTTCTGTTTACTTATTTTTCTTGGGCGACCACCAACCCCCTTGTACCCCATCTACACAGTAGAGAAAATATTATTACATATTCGAATCAATTTTTAAAAAAATTCCTCACTGCCAAATCCAAGTCCCTATGAAGGGGACCATCTGAGCCCCAGTTACTTGGGAAAATCACGTTAATCCCCCCTCCCCTCCAAAAAAAAGAAGAAATTAGAGTCAATTAACATAAAACACAACACGGTTCAAAAGTAATATACTGTCATTAAACAACAAAAAAAGCAAACTCTTTACTATTTTACAAAGAAGAAGGAAAAGTAGTGATGTATTAATATGCCTGATCGGAATATTCACTATGATGATATTGGATAAAGAAGCAATTATTTATTAAAACTTTCAACAATTAACATATTTTCTGGTTAATTTACTGTTTATACAGATTTTTGCGAGCTGGTGCGTATTATTGTATGGTGTGGGTTGTCCGTTGAGGTGTGCGAAGCGTAAACTTAGGAAAACGAGAATTTCAGCAAGCCAGAATATTTAACCCTTGTTTATCACTTGTCACATTTAGAATACTGGTAAGTGCAGGTGTTGTCTACTCGGTTTATTTCTTTAACCACGACGAGAGATACCAATGACGTTAAAGCTATCGCTTGTTATGGAAAAGCATCTTGGCTTCCTCCATTTTTGCTTATTAATACGCCGGATTAAGAAGGCAAGGGTGTATCCTTTTATTTAATCATTGTTCCGCATCCTGACAATTAAATCACTTTTCATCACTGTAAGCCATAAAGATCATGTTTTGGAATCTTCACCCAGTTGAATGGCACGATTTTGCAACGAAATTTTTACTGGTCGGACATGAAGCCTTTCTTAGCGATTCCTCACTTGAGTGATCTCTCACCTTTGCAACCCTAACCTGAAACATAATTCATTCCAGTGTTCTCCAACGTCTGAAGGGACGACCGAATGTAGAGCTGATATGTTACGTTGGAGCCTTACAGCAGTTCCTCCTACCAGGCCTTTTTATTACCAGCTATTCATCTTGTTGGCTCCCTGCTGCAGTTACGTACACGTTGGAGGTTTCTAGGGAGAGAACATTCAATATCTTGCTTCTATTTTTCACGCCCCTTGATTGAACATGTTTTTGCATCTCACTCTTCTTGCCTTTGAGGGTAAACATATTGTTAGAAATGAACACATAACTCGTTTTGCAGTCAACCACATTTATTATCAGGTTTTAAGAATACAAATTTTCTTAACACACCAACCGAATACCTTAGTATGAACTTTTTCTTCTGATCCATTATCCTATTCTAACAGCCCATTGTTTGAGTAGATTAACTGATAAATGGCTTCATTGTAAAGGATACACATTTAAGAGCTCAGAGAGCATAAAAGTGCGGTTCTGCAGTATTTACAGACCATTTTCTGGTGCCACACTATTGTTCTCTGCGGCTGGAGCCCGTCATGATTGTTCGGGAACATTCATATTTATAATAATAAATATGAATTGCCCTTTTGACTGACAAAGTAGCGTGGATTTAGTTGTGATGAAGAGTTCATAAAATGGCATCAACTGTGAAGTGATGGTTCCTTACATCGCAATTATGCACGAAATAGTAGCTTGGATTTTGTAAGAAATAACGTGAAACAGCTTTTACTTTACTGGCGCAGACTTATTTTTGATTTTTGAGACTTAAAACCTTGAGTGAGGAAAAAGGTTTGGAGATATGTACTGTTGATATGGGACCACTAGGAAGGCAAATGTTAAGCCCAAAGAGGTTATCGAAACAGACCGAGAAGCTAAGAGAACATCTATCAATATTGCAGTCATTGGTGGGTATTCCTTTGTATAAGTGGGTAATGTTTCTTGTTTATCAATATTTCTGCACTGATCATGACTGTTCTACAATAGCAGGACATTTCAGTTTAGACATCGTAGGGTAGTAAAGAAATTGGGCAGTTGTGAGTAGTTTCCGTTTTTGAAAAACGTGTGGGATACTTAACAATCTGAGCCATGGATCAAATGAAATACGTTCGAGTGTAATTATTTGTTGATGACAGTACAGCTTATATAAGTGCCTGCTAAGTCAGTGCACCACATCAGATTTTTAAATGCTTGTCTTGGTTAAACTATTCAAACAATTGACCTTGACTTTTTGTTTCATAACAACAGTGGATTGAAACCATCGCAGCGTGATAGCCTCGCGTTGAAGGTTAATAAAGGAAATGGACGTGACCAGAAGAATCTGTGTTTACCGGGTTTTCATATTTGAGAACAAGCGTCATGTTTTTATTACATTATATCACTACCATTTGGCTCATTGTTGTCTTGACGTTTGGTTCTCAAGTGATGACTGAAGCCAGTTTTATCACATTGTTATAGTATCAAGTTGTTTAAAAGTATTTTTAGTGCAGTTGACATTTAAATTCATAAAAGAAATTTCTTTGTTATTAAAAGACGAGTTTACGGATTTGTTTCACATTCACCTGAAAACTTTGTTTTGTACCTTACTGTTGTAAGAGTAAAACAATGTAAAATATGTTTGATTTACTGAATGACTAGTTAAACTGTGTGTATCAAAGGTAAGAAAATTTTAGTTTTTGAAATACACCAACAAATTATAACTTACTATGATGGAAAAGGCTTGGGGATATTTGAGGGTCATTCCTTAAGAGTGTCCGACGTCATGTACATGGATGTATTTGGAAAATTATGCATTGTACCCTAACTTACCATAATTATTAATTTTTGTAAGATATTCATATTACCTCCGTAGTTATCTTCGTATTATGATTAATATCATTTGAATCCAGGCTGCCCTAATTTTTTGTTATCGCCTTCTGTAGGCGTTACAATCAGCATCATTTACAGTTTGGCTTCCGTGGATTTGATGGGTGTACATATATAGACTCATTTTTTGACGCCATAGGCCTGTACTATTATGGCGAAACCTCAAAAGTATTGAGGTTATTTTCAATAGCTACACCTTAACATCTTGTAATGTGGCTTAAGTTAACAACGATGTTTGAACCATTCGTTCAAACATAATCAATAGAAGAACAAACGATCTTGAAGCCTTATGTTCTATCTTTTCGTACGAGAAAAAATTGGTCACGTACCGATTTAAATGCCAACTAACAGTGGAGTACACAACGACACGACGATTGAAATATCAAGAGTTATGTTATATAAAAATTTATTATTAAGATTTTTAACATTTTAAGATATTGCGAACATTATCGACACAGAAAGCATGCCAGGTGGACATTGTTCACTTCGAGCAGAAACATTGGCCAGTGAACAACTGAGCGTTATGCTTCTTGGAAAAAGACGGTTTATGGGGTCATCAGAAAGTATAGAGCGGCTTTCTAAGATGCAGCTTTATGCACCAGATGGAAACTGGAAATGTATGGCTATGTGAAAAGTACCAGACGATATTGAATTCACAGTATTTGTCATGCATCACATTGTTTTACGACAAGTAATTCATTTTTGCCCCCATACGTTACAATGATTAGCGATCATCTGCTTATGAGAAAGAGAAACTGGATTTTTTAGCTTCTTCGTGTAGTTAAGCCCACTTATTACTTGTGTTTTTGATATTTCATGCTTTAAGCTTGGTATGATTTTATACACTTCGATCATTTCGCTTTCTAACGCCGATATTCAGTCTAAGAATGTTTTCAGATATTAATTTTTCTTTTTGTTTGTAACCACCCAGTTTATTTTTTGAATTTTGACCTCTAGGTATGCAACACCCCACCCCATCTACTTCGTACGATTTTGGGAACATCATTAAACGATGTAAAAGAAAAAAGCAGGAATATGGTGAATAATAAATTTATGAAGATAAGCTTTTAGTTATGCAAATGATGGCATACAATACCTTACTTTTCCTTATCACGTGACTTCACAAAAACAGTTTCCTGCAAAATCAGTTGTTTACAAAAGACGAAATACTGAATTGTGCTCCTGGTATCTGATGATAAGTGTGAAAAGTGTTTTAAATGTGAAAAGAGGTCAGTTGAGGATGAAGGAAGAAAAAGCAAGAACCTGTACAATTCTAATGGGGTGTTTTGGTCATTTTCCTCTACACTGTCCCTCAGAATTTATCATAATGTACTCCAGGCTCTTAAGCTCCATTTTCACTTTCATCTAATACTGATAGCACGAGTGTGAACCGAGAGTGAAAACATACTTGAAAGCCTTTTCTGTCGCTTGGTGAGTTTTTCCATGTTTTTCCATGATGTAGAGAGGAAATGTTCATGGTTGACTCTTGTTGACCGCCTTTCTCACTTTAATATTAGAAGATATTGCAGATAGTTTGCACATGCCAATTATTTCTGTGGCATCTTGCGCCAATTATATTATGACCAGTGCATTATCTCCCTACAAATCTCCCTATCAAACAATGCAACATTTTTGAGACATGGGAGACAAACCTCGAAATGTGAAAATGTGGAACTTTCCACATTTTTAAGAATTTCCTTACCAGTATTAATTCTAGTTACAATAGTAACTTAATTTTGTGTCTTCAGCACTGATCATATACCAAAATGACAGGATTTACAACTACTTATTATACTAATTCCATACAGAGGGAACACAAATACTACCTGTTCCCTTCTGGCCGACAGACCAGTGATGTTTATAAGAGCTTCTTAAGATAGTTTCCCACAAAGTGGATTGAAAATGCTTGGAGAGGAGGAAATATTGTTTTCGTAACAACCGCCTGTTACTGTACCATTTACTTGTGGAAAGGCTCCCAAACAGATACAGGGTTAACAGAGAAATGAAAACATGAATTTTTTTCTTAGGAGGGAAGATGGAATGCATTACTGATAAGATGAAATTTTGAATTCAAATTTTTCAAATTTTAAAAAACTAAGAAAAGAAATCTAAAACTAGGAAAAGAGTTGACGGATAGGATGTTGTATTAAGAACGTGAAGTGAAAGGAGATTTCCATCTTTTTATGAAAGACGTGAGAACATGGGAAGCCAATTTTTTCACTCTGTTCAAATGTCACCATAAAATTTGAAACCCATATTTCAGTGGCCGGCCCCACATACTACAAAAAAGGAGACGACAATGAGAGAGTTGATTAGTGGTAGAGAAAGCTTCTTTTAACAATGAGGTACTTAGTACAGGTGATTTGCAAGTGACTGTTGCCTTGAATGAGATCTTATGTTTTTTGTAGCATAACCTATGAAACTGGTCTTACTATTAGAATTTTTTTTGTGGGATCTTAACCCCTGGCAAAATCACAAAACTGATGTATTCGAGGTAAAATGAAACTTTTCTATTGCTTTGGGTGCCGAAACATGTTTTTATTCGGAGAATTTGCGGAGAAATCATTTGGTGTAGCAGTAAATCGCGTAAGTTATTTTTGAAGACCAATTAAAGCTAAAGTACTTGCCATAACGAAAGCTACTGTAGGTCTACATTACTTTTTATCTTAATATTTTTCGTTTCGTGGTTGATGCTATAACAGCTCAATCATCTTGGCTATTCGGTCATAAAAGTTGATGTTTCCTCTCGCCATCTTGTTTTGGAATTTGCTGGGTATCTTTTTCGTGCCAGGGAAGACGTGATGGCTTTGGCTGACGGTAGTCATTTGAGTCCCAGGTTGAGACTCCAGGAATCCGGTTCACAAAAGTTCGACTGTTTGCTTTCATTGCTCTTTTAGTAACATATAAAGTTTTACAAGATTGAGTTCCAAATATTCAATCCCCAGCCTGGAGGACCAGGGATAAGCCATAGTCTGGCCAAAAGTCATGCAAACCCTACACTATGGTAGGTCTGATGGGGGTCTGTTATTGTTGAAACATTTGAATTTTTTTAATCTGTATTCTTTTTTACGCCTTTTCTATATTTCAATTCCAACAGGAACACCTACGACTTGATAGTGAAGATATAACACGTCAGGACGATTTGTCAGACTCGGGTATGAATTTTTTATTTTAGTCTATGAGTAATTCCTGTGACTCTTGGGGTTGTTAATGCAGCAGTGCAAGAAAATGTATGGATCTGTTGTAAACTATTTTTGAAATATGCATAAATATTCGAAAATTCCCCACATCTAGTGAAATTATCCATCGACTTATGTGTTTGATTTCAACGAAAATCGATAGGTTACTTTATGTTTATCTTAGACTGTTTTTGAATGAATTCCCTTTCTTCTTGTACATTTCAAATTATCTTTTGGATGATTGTTGTGTGTTTTTAAAAAGGTTTTTTCAGTCTGAGTTCGCACGTTGTTATCGACTGACTGTTTAAAAACTACGGCTTCTACCTGATTTACATTTTCTTGGTAATAGTGATACGCATGGAAAACTAAAACATTCATAAATTAAATGTTTGAATGGGATACAGGTGTAGATCTTGACCGATTTTGACCTCACTCACCGAGTTTGGACGCCAACCTCTTATGGAAGGCTAAACGCAACCCGTAACTCTAGTGAGCTGTTTTTTCGAAACAAAAGTAACCCAAACAGATAAGACAGTGTAAAAAGCATCCAATATTTTTTGTCTGTCTGAAGTAATCGAACTCTCTACACCCAGACTCAGCTAACTCGATTAAAAATAGCCAAATATATGACAACGAATATTTCAGATCACTATTCACTTAAGGCTCACACCCAACATGATGTTCACTTCCCAAACATTTGTCACGGACACCCAACCAGTCCCAAACAAGCTCTAGATGCACCATTGGTATTTTCATGGGTAGAGTGAAGCGAGGTACGAAGGGATCAAATTTCAGTACTGTACCTAGTGTTTTTACTTTTTTTAAATAATTTATGAAGTATATATAAACATTCTGACAAGCTTGAGTTCTCATCATAAATAATGCATCATAAATTGTGCATCATAAATAGCGCATCTCCTACCAACACACATTGCTGATTTGTTTTTATCTCTGGTTATATCTCTTTTTAAGGGGTTTTATCACCAATTTTCAAAGCAATATTTTGTCACACGACTCGTGATTCTTGAGCCCGCTGTTATTTGTCTTCAGTTGTTCATGGGTTTTTTATTAGAGCTATGCAGATATACTTTGTCTGTTCATTTGCTATTTCTTTACTGTTGTATATGATGTTTATAATTCTCGATTTCCTTATTCTAACTTTCGGAAAGATTGTTGGAATTTTATCTGGCGATCCAGCTGTTTTGTTTAACGCCATTTTTGTAACGCTTTTTTTATTTCTGACCTTGAATTTTGTGGTTCTTGGTATGTACCCTTACTATTTATTTTTCATTTCGCATATCATAAAACAACTATGCTACGTATTCACTCAAACCTTCCATAATTTCTTTTGTCCCTGATTAATACCTCCTCATTGATTTTTAAGCATCACGTTAATGTGTTCTATTTTAGCACCTGGGTCCATATTTTCATTTTAATATGTATATGCCCTCGGTTCAGCCACACTTATATAGTCTATAATTTTGAAACTTTGTTTCCATTTATATCTTTATTTGTTATGGTATTAAAGTTTTATTACCTTCCGTTGGTACATTTATTCGAGATTGTCGTCATTCAGTTGTTATTTTTTATTTGCAATTTCAACAAGAGTGAGTGAATGAGGGAGTGAGGGAGGGAGAGGAAGTGAGAATGTGAGTGAAGAAGTAAGGAAGTGAGTTAGTGTGTGTGTTGGTGTGTGCGATGAAGTGAGTGAGGAGGTGAGTGAGTGAGTGAGGGGAGACAGGGAGGGGGAGAAAGAGAGAGAGAGAGAGAGAGAGAGAGAGAGAGAGAGAGAGAGAGAGAGAGAAAGAGAGAGAGAGGGAGAGAGAGAGAGAAGAGAGAGGGGGGATAGAGGGACACGAAGCGAGGG
>RDPX01000288.1:705633-717871 GCA_003991215.1 Morbakka virulenta | reverse complement strand
GGTAAATTGTACCCACCTGCAGCCTTTTTTGAGCCAAAGGCCAGGAGACGGTCCTCCCGATATAAAGAAACCAACCTGCTGCCTTGTGGGTCAGCTCTTCAGCAAAGGCTACCTGACCAAACCGTAAACAAACCGGCAGTTGGCAACGGCAAACCACTGCTGCAATCTCCGAAGTACATTATGGCACGCCATAAAACTTTTATCTATGATAACCGCGTTAAGGCGGTTCATGGTCCAACTCTGAACTTCTCGCTCGGTAGAGATGACCACGAGGAGCAGGTCGCACCCGATGGTCATTCAGCTCCGGACTTCAAATCATCACAATCAAGATCAAGATGCAAGCCTTTTACAATCGCGACTTGGAATATTAGGATCTTCTATCAGAAACTCAAAGTGGTCAATGCAATTAAGGAAATTTGGGCACTTAGCAAAAAATCTAAATGAATTGGGAAAAATGTGCTAACTGAACTGATTTTAAATAATAAAGGATCAACAACGAAATACGTAAATCTGCAAAACAAAACAAAAAGGATAAGCGCTGAAACAAAACCAATGGTTGCATTAAAGAGTAAATAACGTTGAAGAGTAAACAAAAAAATTAATAATAACAAGAAACTAAAAATAAAACTATTGGTGATATAGTAGATCAAAATTTCTTTCCAGCAACCTGACACTATCGTAAAGAAGCAATAATCACATTAACTGGGCACGAATTGCAATAGAAAGCATTAAGTACATAAGTGGTGGGAATTATGAAATGAGAAATACAATAGGCTTTGGTAAAACAATTCATCAAAAAAGGCATCCGGGCTGTGGGCATTCAAAAATGCAACCAAGGCAGAAAAAACTACGACACATGAAATGCCGACCTGAACTGTCGTTGTTTATGGCCGAAGCAAGGTCTTCTAGTATTAGTCAACTAGTATTGTAGTAGGATCTGGGCAAAACGGTCTCAAGAATCACTTTCTTGCAGAGATGTGGATAAGAATGGATTAACAATTGAATGACTGACAGGCCAAACAACAATTTCACGAAAATGCTTTCAATCTTAATCCCCTGCCATTCCCTTGTGTTTTAATTTACTCGCATTATTCCTGCGATCTTTGAACGTTGTGGTGCAAGTGGTGTTAACAGTATTAACGTTTAATATGGTTCAATATCATTTCAATATAAAGTTTCTCAGCAGTCTTTCACAAGGCTCTTTGACTTCCACTTGTCTTTCATAACAAACGAGAGTTTGATAAATCAACAGCCGTCCATGACAGAAAAGTAACAAAAACATTTGGATTCTTTATAATTTATTTTATTTCTTTTAATGTTGTCGCCCTGAGCAAGGCTATTTTGTTTTCTTTTGGTAGTCAGTCTCTTTAATTCACTGGAACCTTCCCTCTCAAAATTGTATCTCAGCAAACATTGTGATAATCCAATCTTTTCAGAAATGCCCCGTGTTATGAGTATGTCTCTCTGCTCATCTTTCGAAATTCGTGATTGCTATCGAGTTGCCAAATGTATAATTGTTTCTGGATATTATCAAGCAATATTTACAATGAAGTGCCTCCTTTTCAGTGTGTGGGCAAGTAGACTGCTGTAGGGAAGATTGTGCTCAAAAGTATCACCCAGTTCTTAAAGTCAATTCAAATTAACAAAAATGACTTCAACAGTTCCAACGGGATTTACCATTCTTTTGTCCATTCTTTTGTCCGTATTATTCTTTAACGGACAGTAACCACCAAGTTATTGTCGGTGTACAAGTGTGACGGCGCATGAAAACATATATTAAAATATTTTTAAACACACTGGCTAATTAAATTGTATGTTCGGAAAATGTTCGGATCAGGTCAACCTCCACAGGCCAAAAAGGTCTTTGCTTTGACCAGCGATTGAAATAAAAGAAAAATTACGATTTACAAAATGACTGCCTAAAGCTTTTCCGACTTGTCTTAGATTTCGTCAAGTAAAATGTTTTCTATGAATTTATATTTATTAGTTCATAAATCGACAGTAAATGGCCATTTGCCTTCCAAATTTTAGCTTGCTGTAACCACACCCTGTCTTAAGGGATTGCTTTCTTTCAACTGTTAACTCACCTTTCATACAATTCATATTTTTCGCATCAGGATTGATTTTCTGTTACGTGCAAATAATACATAGCTGTAATGTAATGTAGTTACCTATTCTTTCTATGCGAATATATATATATATATTCATAAAAAGCTGTTGTTATCATAATTAGCCTTTATATAATCAGGATTCAGCTGAATGATATGCAACATTAAAAAAACTGAAGGGTTTATATCGACCGTTGTCACACGGGCATAACCATTAAGTCTGTATTGTGGCATTGTTTTTTGGTGTACGGTAAAATTAATATTTTACCTCCTAAATAATGTGTCCAACTATAATTTTGTTCTCGGCTGAATAATTGAACTGTCATAGTTTATGCTTTTGTTTGCTAGTGGATTATGTCGTCATTGATAAAAGCACACTTATTTTCGCAACGCACAAATTACATGGAAATCGATCCAAATCAAATTAAATCTTAACAAGGCTCTCTGTGTATTCAAAAAACCATTTAACATGATTAGTTCCACCTAACCTCCATTTTATTATACTTATCATTCCAACCTTTAACTGACGATCGAATGACATCAATACTTTGTTCCAAGTTATTTATTCATGTCATTTTTAGTGTGAAGTAAAACAACTATTTCCGTTATTTTCCTCACCTTCACGAGCACAAAACGGCATATCATTTATACACACAAAATTATACAAAACGCAGTCCATTTAACAAGTAGTGTACTAACTAAGTAATTCTTTGTTGTATAAAAATAACCACCTTACCATTTTCAATCAGCATCTTTTCCCCAACCCTCTCTTTGTGTCCCTCTATCCCACCTCTCTCTTCCTCTCTCTCTCTCCCTCTCTCTCTCTTTCTCTCACACACACACACACACACACTCTCTCTCTCACACACTCACTCTCTCTCTGTCACTCACTCACATACACTCACACAGAGAGAAAGTACATCAGTGCGGCTCTAACCATAGCTATTATGACAAAAGGGTACGGCATTCCTTGACTCGCTTACGTCCAAACGTAGGAGGTTTTGATGGGCCAGAATGCTAAATCAAAAGGAGTGAACATCATGTTTAGGATATGTATATAAGAACTGATTGTCAGCCCTTCTTGGATACGGCCCTGATATTTTTATTAGAACATAATTAAGCTAAACCTTGTGTCTAAACACTGAATGCTTAAAACTGCATGCATTACTGATACTGATTAACTTTTGTGGTCGGGTCTGATTTCTTTAAGCCTCGGTTACACAGTTAATTGATGCAATCGACCATTTGCAAGTCCTAGCCGGGGGCGAAGAAGACGACGTTCGCTTTCTGCAGACATTATTTGAAGATGGGAGTTTGCAAAACCTGCTTGAGGTATTCCTTAGAAAGTAATAAAACTAACTACTTTTCGTACGTTTTTACTGTGCTTGTTGCTTAATTTAGTCAACTATTAAAGAAACGCTGGCTTTAGGGTTGTCGTGCGCCAGGTTGAAATTTGTTGGCCCTTGGTTAGCTTTTAGAAAAGAAGCAATTCCTATGTGCATGGCATAGATGTTCGCATTTTTTAAATTATCATATTTGGTTATTCCGAAATAATACGATATCCGTACCTTTTAGATTATTAGATAATAACAATATAGCATTTTTTTAAAATATGGTGTGGTGTCACCTGGTACGTCTGTGTTTACTAATTGCCATTTGCCCACGTGTGGCACATGTAAATGTTTTTCACGTGATGTGCTGTTGTGATGTGCGTGATGTGCTGCTTATTGGCTACCATATTTTGTGTTGTGTTTTTAGGCTCTCTCACTATATTTTTACCGACATTTTATAGATATTTTCAACAGTCACAAAATTAGGCAGTGCAAGGGCTGCTGCACTTTCTGAACCCATTGGATTAGACTCTTGTGAAGAGGTAAGCCGATCGCTACGAAAACTCAATTTAACTTTACAAATGTTAATTAAAGTATTAAAACTCTAAGGACTTAACGACATTTGATTTTTATATCGCATAGTGATCGTAGTAACAGTGGATAGCAAAGACTATGATAGCGAAAAGAATTTTTGAATATCTTGTAAAACTTTACATGCAAACTTTACATGCAACCCCTTGTGTTTGTTTGTTATGTTTCTCGACTGTTCTGATGTTGGGTGTTGGTGTGACACCCATTTTACGATTTGTGACTCACGAATAAAAACCCAAATGGTATGGATTTTCCATTTCCTTTTTTTCTCCTCAATAACTGGCCATTTTCGCGGTAAAATTTGTTTTGAAATTTACCACGGTCTTAAACCAAGGAGGTTGCTTTGTTTAACTGGTGTTTATTGAATTGACCTATGAATAGAAGGGATTTTCATTGCGGATGTTTTCATCCATAAAGCATATATTAACAGCATACTTTAGAGCTTTGATAGCATACATGGGGAACATTGACGGTGCCTGATATGATATCTCCTTCTTTTCTTTATTTGCAAGGCACAGTTTTTTGTGTGTATTTAGAATTAGACTAACGAGTAATGATGGAGACAGCGTTAGTAGCTCTAGTAAGTGTTACAGTATTTGGCAGACAAGCGAAGTTTCTCGTGCACGCGTTATTAGTTTTGCCAAAGTTACTGAGGGAACCTCATGAAAAAATGTTTTATTTGTGTAACAAAAATTCAGCGTTAGTACAATTCGCACCGATTGCTTCATGAAGGATACACCGATCCGAAATGGAACTGATTGGGATACTTAAACCTGTCATGGCTGCAGAAGGTAAAGAAGACTGTACAGAGGTAACAAGACCAGTATATGACATTTTGATTTCCTACATCATATAAAAGACTGAACGCATTGCATCTATATGTATCAACGTGTATGAGAACCTTTTTCAATTGAAATTTTTGAAATTCGAAAGCAGCAAGAGAACCCAGCAGACAAGTAGGCTGTGTTTGTACCAAAAGATACCATTTAGGTAAAGGTAGTAATGGACGTTTTGCAAAACAGGCTTTTTTAATGGAGTACTTAATGGTATGTCAGCATTGTCTAAAAGCCAGCGACAGAGAAGGAAAGCAGTTTCCATGCCTCTTCAAAGTGTGGGGCCAACGTAAATTTTCGAAAGTTTTAAGTCAGAATCTTGAAGTAATACGTTTTAGTACTGAAGAGCAGTGTAAATGTTTTTCTAGTCCTCCAAAGTAAACTGAACTAACCACGTGTATATGCCGAAGGGAATGAATGTTTATGTTGCTCACCCAAGACCCTAGACCCCCAATCCTAAAATTCCGGCAGATCAAGTAGAAAGCATTTCAAACGGATGGTTTCAGTTAATCTAATATTGTTTTGACCTTAACATCTTCTAATGCTTCTCAGATTTGGGGTCCGATAAAGATACGCACTTACAACTTTGCCTGTGTGATTTTGGGAAACCTTGCTACAATACATCCAAACCCTCTGGAATTTCGCTTTACCAGCTTCTTCATAAACTGTTTCACCAGACCTAGCTTTATGTGAAAGGAGTAATAGGAGATTTCTTTGATCTACAGGTGATATATTCTGACGGTACTTACTCCCGGCTGGTATGATGTTCTAACATATTTTCCATGAGTACCTTTGATCGGCAATGGCATGAAGCAAAAGTCCCATATTGTCATATGATTCGTAACGATAAACAGAGTGTGCAGTAAGAACTGAGGGCTTCAGATCGCAATTTTGGAGACGTACAACTCCCAGACTTAGTTTTGAAGAGTCGATAAACGCCACTTTGCAATATCGTGATTTAGTGAGGAACACTTCAAAAGTTCATGAGTGTTACTGCAAAATCAAAGTGGGCAATCAACAGAAAAACCGCGTATGCAGAACCACATTTCTCTACAAAAATAAGTTATACTGCTCTACAAGATTCTTCTCCTTCAGTCTTGATGCCAGCAGCTTAACTTTATCCTTTGAGAAGAACAGGCTTCTGACAAGGTCATTCAGTTCACCTTTGGAAAATTGATGAGGTTTAAGTCATTGTCTTCAGGTGTAAAAGTCAGGATAATCATCTGAACTTTCAATAGCATCATCTAGTAGAACTGGAATTTGTAGACTTGCATTGTGAGGGACAGCTCTCTGTGCAGAATTCAAATATGGATGCATACTTTTGTGCTTATTTTTCGTCAAAAATCTTATCACATTTACTTTGCAAAAATAACATTCAGTCAAATGATCTTTTGGTTCTCTCTATAACATGGGAATGGCAACATGCATGGACTTCTTCTTTTTGTAATACCAGTTACGTAAGCTATTTGAGCAGGCTGAGCAGATGAAATGTCGTGCCCATGACTTGCACTAATCCCCAAGTGGGCAGTCGAAGTACAGCTTACAAAAAAAATTTTAATCTCTATCTCTCGTGTTATTTTATGCTTTTGAGCTTTCAAAATAATTTGTGCACAGCCATAAAACACATCAGGATTATTTTTACACCGTCAGGCATCGTTGACACTGTAAAACTGCTAAGGAAATAGATATAGTTGTATTATATATATATATATATATATATATATATATATATATATATATATGTATAAGAGGGGTTACACTGCTCAACAAGTACTTTTTATAAAGCAATTCTTGTGGTGCACGTAGTGTAGTTTTTTTATGCTGATTTCAAATATGCAAACAGTTTTGTCATCACGTACAGTTTATTAAAGATGAGATAATTTATTGGTTATACAGATACTCCGATTTATTTTGTGTATGCATATCTTCCTTTTATAATTTAGGAATAAACCTTTAAAATAAGCTATATTATTCTTTGCAGCATGGTTCAGATGGAATAGTTATTCTATAATCTCAAATTCAATATATAAAATTATATATATATGTATATATATATGTATTATATATATAAAATTATATATAAAATTATATATATGTATATATATGTATTATATATATAAAATTATAAAATTATATATATATATGTATATATATATGTATTATATATATATATATATATATATAATTTTATATATTGAATTTGAGATTATAGAATAACTATTCCATCTGAACCATGCTGCAAAGAATAATATAGCTTATTTTAAAGGTTTATTCCTAAATTATAAAAGGAAGATATGCATACACAAAATTAATCGGAGTATCTGTATAACCAATAAATTATCTCATCTTTAATAAACTGTACGTGATGACAAAACTGTTTGCATATTTGAAATCAGCATAAAAAAACTACACTACGTGCACCACAAGAATTGCTTTATAAAAAGTACTTGTTGAGCAGTGTAACCCCTCTTATTAACAGGCACTGCATTATTTTTCATGATATTTTTACTGTAATTTGTATGTCTTTATCAATGCGTAACACTAGCTTGCCTTGTAATAAGCGTTAATTCTTTGGAAACCACCAGAAGATAATGAATCACGTCTTTGAATGAAAAAGAGTACACACCTACGATTCGAAAGGCATTTCGTAAATTGTAAGAGAGTGCCAGTATTTAGTGTTCATTTAAAGGTAGTGAAGCAGCAAAAAGACTGATCATTAATATCACAATCATTAAATAAAGGAGTTCCTGAGGATGTACTAAGTGGTGGATAAAAGTCAGGAAGTTAAAGAGGAAGTTGCAGACTTCCCTGCAAGTGCTTTCAAGTCGTCAGCCGTTTTTCATTGTGTTCGCTGTTATTCCTTTTGGAAAATAGCGAGCGTAGAAAGTAATAAAAAAGAACATAGCGGAAAAAACATTGGAAGTAAAGTACGATGCTCTAATGGAGCTTCAAAATTAATGGGTGCCCAATAAATCCATTGTTACTAGAATATCCCGTTCACTTTGAAAGAGAATTAGGACAGAATAGTTGCTGCGTTTAAATGTGATGGAACCATAGAAGTATGAAGAATTAAACAGGGATATACAACCATATGAGTAACGCGTGTGCTATATGGTTATTTTGTACAATAGGCCGAACGTCCTAATTTTTGGCCCAGTAAGCATTTTGAAATACGGCTCACAAGGATGCCAGGTTCAAATGTTTAAGAAGAGAAGCTACCCTCATACGTGATGGGTAAAACGAAGAAATCGAGGTGTTAAGCCTGCAATGAACACAGGCTGTGTTATTTTTTGATGGGGCTGCTGGGGCAACTTTCAGGGCTGATAGGGTCACGTGGCTCATTCAGCAAGGTATTATTGACCGTCAATTGAAAGTTGAATTCAGCCAGGCAGCAAACAAAGCTCACATTTGTTTTCAGTGTAAGTTGAAACATTGCACTGAACATAGGCAATGTTATTATTTTTGCGTATGGCCACGGGTGGGACCCCAAGGCAAAAAAGGGGGTCATGTGGGCTTGCTATAAAAGGTTAAGAGTACAGTCCAAAAATGAATTTAACCAGGGAGCTTAGAAAGTTCAAATTGTGTGGTGATACTTTACAGCCCTGCTCTGAACACTGACTTTGAAATTTATTGAAATGGCCTCTGCTGTGGTTCTAAGGGCCGTAAAGGAAATCAAGTGAACATGTCATCATAAACAGAGACCTTCAATCCAAAAATTAACCACGTAACACAGGATTTCAATGTTGTTGTCGAATACTTTGTAGCCTTGCACTGAACAAATACTGTGTAATTTTTCTTATGACCACTAAAGCGGTTGTCCGGGCTTAAAAATGGAGATCGTGCGGCACCATTTTTGAAAGTAGAGACATGAAATCAAAAAATAAATGTAACAAAAGTTGCAAAGTGATCTCAAAGATATGGTGCCGTATTAAGTCAAATTTTTATTTTTATTTTGGTTTTACTATTTTTTGTGAGAACAGCGATTCATTGTCATTTTTTAAACAGTTGTCATTTTCAGAGTGGTCAAAATTGTCAGAATCAACTAAAAGTGGTTTTAAAAAGGTTTGCATCTCGGAATAAGCAGATAAAGAAGACTTCCTGATGAAGATGAACCATTCAAAAACCACTTTTCTGTGATACTGAGCTTCGGGAAACAATAGAGAACTTTAGTGCAAGACTTTCAGAGGAGGTCCACTTAAGAGTAAGGTAGAGCCTATTTATCAGGAATTGATTAAAATAATGCTACTTGTGGAAACCTACTAATGCAGACCTCTTGGCAAATAGAGAAAGAAAAGCTTTTGATAAAGGGGAAGAAAATAAATAAATAGCTGAGAGGAGGCAGTTAATATTTATTCTTTTTTATAAAAACGGTAGAAATGGCGGAGAGGGTGACTTTACATGCACAAAGATACTTTTCAAACGACAGAACCAGAGGATAATAGCTATTTCTTTAAGGGCTCTTAAAGGCTGGCAAACATTGCCTGCATTATGTTGGATTTTATCGAAAGACCAAACTCAATTTTGAAACCTGCTTTTCTTTCTTTAAACTGTTACTCAGCGAAGAATCATGAATAGAGACTGCAAAACAAAAAATTTGTATTTCTTAGGAAAACTCTTTTAAAACCAAACCTTTTGTAATTAAAGCATTTTTGCGATACCGCCAAGGGCTTGACTGTCAGTTGTTGAATGCTTAAAAGAGCTTAAACTTTAGTAGTGATACATTACAAATAGGTTCAACATACATTATTCGTTTTTCCAAGGTTGTTCGTTTGTTAACCTCGATCAGTGAACCTGACGAAGTCTGCTCAGAACTACAGGAATTATTACAAGATACAAATATCATGGTAAGATATAATATTTTATTCAAGTTGCCTGATATCAATATTATTGTATGTGCTCAGATTTTTTTCTTCCTGCTCGCCAGCCCTTCTTTATTTTCAGCAACAATTTAATTGTGATCCCCCTATCGTTCATTGGAATCAGAATTTGTAGTCAAGGCAGGTCTTTCTATGGCTGTGGAAGAATTCATCTGTTGTACTTTTGGATTCTTTATTCATCATATTTACCCCTTTTCTATCATAAAGTAAGATGTTATCAATTTGCCCTTTTAAATGATAAACAGCGAATTATAAGCAGCAATGAGGACCGAAAATAATAATTGGAAAAAGAAAATGTTAGACAAAGTTCGGTAGTGACTTTAGTCGAACATTGTAGGCTGGTATCTGTACGTTTGCTGGTGCTGACAAAAATAGAGGTTGAGACAAATGTAAATAATTGTCTAGTTTTTTGAATTAGCAGTCGTTACTGATAACACCAAATACGTAGTAAAATCAAAACACATTTTCTATTTTCCACACACAGGCTGTATTGGAAAGCCATGATGACATCATACGGGAACTAAATTCTGGTGGGGAGTCCTCTCTCACAGTGCCAAACCCACAAGAAGCTACAGACAGCATTTCTGATAATTTGACGAGAGTCAGGCTTGTACAGTTTACGAAAACATCGACAGAACCAATGGTAATTTTCGTTGTTGTGGTTTTTGTTCTAGCTGTTGATGCTTACCAGCACGCTTTGTGTTAATTATTTGAATTTTAGTCATACTGTCGTTGTTAAGGATAGTGATGTTAAGCACCACGCTAATGTGTATATATATTATTTGTGTGTATGTGTATTTTGGTCTGCAGACACCTTTTTCGCCATTCCACGGCATTTGGTCCAGATTGGTACTGCATTCCCCGGGTTTCCCCGTACCTTATTCCCCAGGGAATTTAGCAGGATTTTTTTTTGAAATTTTCCCTGGGAAATTAAGTATTATATAACAATTGGCTTTTTTCCAACAGTGAATAAATTGTGATGTAAATAATCTGGAAACGTTGTTTGTGCAAGACGAAAATCATAAACAAAACAAAAGCAACCAAGATCAGAAATCAGCCAAATTACGACACTCCAGATGCTCTCATTTTCATGCGTCAGGCTTAAAAGAAATAAAGTCAAAGTCTCAGGAGATCATTGCATTATTTCTTTTGCATACATTTCCTCATTTTGTGTAGTAAGTATTTGTAAGACTATAAAATCTTCCCGTATACTGTACCCTAATTGGCATCATTAAATGTCTGGATTCCATGCAGAGACCTTAACAGGTTTGCCGTCAATATTGATTTTTTGCTGGGCCGGAGTCTCTGACTCGAACCACTACAAGAGCAGTGACCATCGTATTATGTATATATTTACATACATTATGTATACATTTACCTACATATATTTTTACGCGCATTACACGAATACTTGTGTGAACTTTACCATATAGAGTGCTCAATGTTTCCAGGGCGATCGCAGTTTCTTATTTAAAACAAAACAAAAAGGCAAACTGTAGCAGTCACTTAATGTTTCGTGTTTCTTCGACAATTGTCAAACTGCAAATGCAGTTTGACAGAAGGTACGCTGTTGGTGGCCGCTCAAGACGCCACATAGATAAACAGGATGTTTTACCTTTTGTAATATGTGCGGAAAACGAAAAGAAACTTGCATGTAGTGGCTGAATGTGAGAAACAGGGCCGGATTCAGAACAAGAATTGGCCACATGATTGGGTTGGGATATAAATCCACTGGGAGCTTGGCAAAAATGATGGTTTTGAATGTACGGAGAAGTGGTATGACCGTAATTCAACTGGAGCTTTAGAGACGGAAAGTTAAAGATCCTGTGGTTTTTTAGAATTTTAACAGATCAGTAGCAGAATGACAGCGAACCTGACATTCACCCACACGATAAAGAGACAAATGAATGCTACGTCTTTGATGTCGCATGCCCTTTTGATGGAAGAGTGACCGAAAGGGAAGATAAGAAAGAGATAAAATTACAAAGACCATAGAAAAAAGTGGCGAATGGATTTTCAGGGAAGTTGCGATACTACCCATCATCATCGGAGCTTTTGCTACACTGAGCAACTTGAGATGAGACAAATCCCATCTTTATTGCAAAGGACTTGTGTGCTTGGAACAGGAAAGATAATTAGGACTCCTGACTCCTAAGATTTGGGGATTTAATCTGCTGCCCAGACAAATACGCCAAACAACAAAAGGCGTGAAGGAAGGACAGCAGCAGCAACAACAACAGTAATAATAATAATAATAATAATAATAATAATAATAATAATAATAATAATTTTTAAACGTCAAATTTATTTTCTGAAACAAAACTTTACAATTTTTTTTTCTTCACACATTTCTCCTGTTATTCACGGTTAAAACCGGACAGAAGAATTACTTATGCGAACAACATCTTACAAAACCAGATATCAATAGCGATTATATAACATCTGCTGCTTCAAGCGAACATGAAAAGCGTCATTATCCATCAATAGAACAAAAGCAA
>RDPX01000288.1:668063-685284 GCA_003991215.1 Morbakka virulenta | reverse complement strand
ACTCGCTTTTGGTTTGATGAAAACATCCTGTTTATTCTAAACTGGTTTATCCGCTTTTCGTATCTGTCTATCTTTGCTGCTTTCGCTGTTATTCTTTGCTTAAGCTCTTCCATAACAACATGTACCCCTTTCTTCTTCACATGATACTTTTTGAAGATCTGTTCTAGTTTTTTTACATCTTTTATTTGTCCTCTCGCATAGCGGTCTAATTTGCCAACAGTTTTCCTCAACTCATTAATATCCAGTTGGATCCTCCTTTTCCAAAACGGTTCTTGAAACACTTTATCCTTTCTCTGTTTCAACCCTAACCATTGCCTGACATAAACAGCTACAGCATTTATCAGATCGTTTGTTTTTGTAACATCATCGGTCATAATATATTTTAACACCTTATTCACTATGCTAGTGATCTCCTTCAGCTTTATTATTATTATTATTATTATTATTATTATTATATTATTATATACGAATTTTTTTACAGGATGCATCTACAGTCATATCATACATACACTATGTACATATATATATATATATATATATATATATATATATATACTGTTATCACAGATGCCCTGTAACATACTAACATACGTGTTTTGTCGTTGCGTGGACTCTCTGGTCTTCAAAGCCTCACCAATAAAGATATATACATACAACAAAATTACTTGCAGTGGTAATTGTGCTCCAAGATCTTATCTTGAAATTTTAAAATAAATAATGATAATTACACTACTGTTCTTTGATATATAATAATTTGGTTAGCACAATGATGCCTTTCAGACTGAACCGTGTGCTACATTTAGGACTATAAATATAGTTTTAAATTAAGGTTTTTGCCATGCCCATGTTTGGCAGTTAAAATGGTAATAATAGCTGGCAGAGCCTTTAATAATTTACGGAGCGTGTAGGTTTGCGAGAAACAAGGCCATCAAACTTATTTGTTTGGGACGGCAATACAGCCACAAAAGGAAGGATGACTACAGAAGCTGTAACAGAACAATTTCCTACCATAAAATTCATGCTTTTCTGACCGGATAAGTAAATTATCTTCATTTATTCATCTGTTTATTTTATTTAATTATTTTTCATCGAGCACATTTTAATTATGTATTTTTGCTAAATCGAAAAGCTATCAAAAGGTCAGGCGGACATAATTTTAACCTAAAAAAAGCCAGTCAGTCACCCTTACATCTCCAATGTGCTGAATATTATTAGGAAGTTACGTATTGCAACTCCAAAAAAGTTGAACTTACTATGATACTTCTGCCATGAGTCACATTAATTTAATTTTAGCTAATAGTCAACATATTGTTTGGTTTTTTTTAGGAGAATAGCGAATATTGCTGTCGAGAAAGGAAAGAAAGATACTAGTATGATACAAAATAATTAAATTTTAATAGATTTCGTTTTAAACGTATTGGATATGCCTTTTTATGTGTCAAATTTGTGGTATTTAAGGTTAGCAATGTAAGATGGGCTTTTTCCACCTTTTCTATATTGCAAAAAACAATAGAACCATAGTATCGAAGTATATGGAAAGGAAGTCAATCTAGAAAGAAAACCGCAGTGCAAATTGACATATTTTATAAATAAATGGCGAAGACTTGGTATCATTGAATTTTGACATTTTACTTTGACATTTCGGTAAACAGATTGTCCACAAGATTTTTTCCCCTTGTTTAGTGTAGTTCCATGCCGCTTACCTGTTAATTTAGCAAAGTGCCATTTTCTCTCTTGCATGAATTCCCTATTTCTTTAGTAAAAGGATTGTAAGGTTATTTTACGTACCTGTTGTGATGTGTTAATTTGTTTTGGGGTAAATTTTTCATATGAGGTTTATCATTCGCCATTTCCACGGTTTTCGCACACAACTCCTTGGCAAGAAATGCATAATAGAATTCAGATGCCCTATCTACTTACGAAATAGTTATCCTTTTGAATCGAACTATTGTAATTGTTGTCACCCCTTATCGCCACTTGCTGTCATCATTATCATCATCATGATTATCATCCGGATGTAGGGGATCTTTCTATGACACAAATCTGTGTTTACATAATAATGGAAATAATGGATATAGGAAATAAAACTTACTCTATGTTTTGAAATGCAGATGACACTAAACCTAAGTATCCTTTCGCCTTTCGTTTTTCCGTAATTGCTCCGTGACAGGAGCACTTACTGAATATTCAAACAGTTTCCTGCAACTAATATCACCATTGTAGCGAAGGCTTTTTGTTGCCCTCACAGATCCTTGTTCTTTTCCGTAGCTATCAAATGTCTGTGGCGAGGAAGGAAGAAAAGAAAAAATACCAAAGATTCCAAGTATGTCGCACGCCACAATACCAGTAAGTTTTTTTGTAATTTTTATTAGTTTTGTTTTTAGAGTTTTTGACGAGTTAGCTTCTTATGAACAACAATTAAGTTGTTTTTCCATTTTTGTTTACGATTTATGTATTGGATTCTTTTATTTGTTTTATTTATTTTATTCACTCATTCATTTATTTATTTTGGATGTGCCTTACTTCATTTTTTGTCTGTTTTTGGTTTCAGAATTTTGTTCCTGCATTCGTATTAGTCAAGTCACACAGTATACCATTGTGCACATTTTGCAAATGAATACAAGCCGTCTCAATATGCTAATATGAATATTCCTTTTTCAAAATTTAAGTTTAAATTTAGCGAAACAGGTTTTTTCTTTGCAGTTTGATGCACCCTATTGTTTTTGTATAGATAAATAATAACGTTTTGTTTCAAACTTTTAAAGAGGTTTAACTGTTGAAAGTCAGTTATAAATGAAATTAACTATTCGATACACAGAATGTAGTAAGTGTACTGAATCTAAACATAAATATTAGCACAATATTATGATGTTCATTAAAATTAGCTTAGTGATTTTAAGAAAACCGGGAAAATATTTTATTTGATATAGCTTATCATCGCTAAAAAACAACTAGACATTTGTCATTGCAAGGAGCTTGTTGCTTTCAAAAGTACTCATGTTGAAAATTTCTAGCAAGAGACGACACAGGCATATATGGTCAAACTACACGACCCATTTTGCGCATGTTGCTTGCCAGTTTTCTTGCTTAATTATTTTGTATAATGCCATTACATCAATGTAGCCTGCCTGCATTATTCGTCAGTTATTTCGAATCTTCTGTCATGATAAGACGATTATCTATTTCAGACGCTAGAGTACGAGACCACAAACTTGTAAATCACTGTCCGTAAAACACAGTAATTACAGCGAAGCCCAGCAAACATCATAACATTTTTGTCCATTGATGCATCATAACCTGTATGGCTTTGTACCTTTTAAAATCCCATTTTGCTGGTTTACAATTTTTATTTTGTTGTGATTTCGTATTTTCTCTCGACCATTATTGTGACCGTCCATCTGACGATGAAATTTTATCTTAGAGGCTTTACCATAGTTAGTGTTTTCGCTCTTCATTTTTCTTTTAAAGACCGAACTAAAATCAAAATAATTTTTAAGTGCTTATTTGCTTTTCCTGTTACAGTTTTCGATCAGCTCGATTTACTAACTTACGAAGAAGTAGCATTCGTTAATTCTTTCAGAAGGAAAACTCTGGTATTAATTGGTAGGTTGCTTGCAGTGTTTGCGATTAAGGACGTATTAAGATAATTTTCCATTTTTCTACCCAAATATTTTCTTACTTTCTCTATATAATATGATTTTGATGTGGTTTCAAGTATAAAAGCATACGAACTTTGGTGTACAAAGAAATAATATATTATTAATAGATATTTTATCTATTATTTTATCTACCATTTTAATGTTTCTACCTTGTAGAAANCGATCAGCTCGATTTACTAACTTACGAAGAAGTAGCATTCGTTAATTCTTTCAGAAGGAAAACTCTGGTATTAATTGGTAGGTTGCTTGCAGTGTTTGCGATTAAGGACGTATTAAGATAATTTTCCATTTTTCTACCCAAATATTTTCTTACTTTCTCTATATAATATGATTTTGATGTGGTTTCAAGTATAAAAGCATACGAACTTTGGTGTACAAAGAAATAATATATTATTAATAGATATTTTATCTTGTCGTCATATTTCCTTTGTATTATGCAAGCATGTCTTGGTTTCCAACATTAAAATGGTTTCTACAAGGTGGTAGATACTTTTAACGATATACATTTGTAGATAATTTTTTAATATTTCCACTACGTTTTATGGAACACGGAAATTGTAAACAAATTTCTTCAGCCGCATGGCTGTACGATACCAACATTTGCCCACGCTTAAAGTTAGGTTTGATTTTTGCCCATGAGACCACCAATAGACTCTATAAAAGCCTACTCGATATAAGTTCTGAAAATCCTTTTTTAATGTAACCATGTAGTTGGAAATATCGTTGTCGACTGTTGCCCAAAGATTGTGTATAAATCACCCAAAACTGAACATTGATCCGGGAGGAAGCTCGACCCTTCTCGAAAACCGCTATTTTTGCCTCCATTCAAAGACTGATTCTCCTCACCATACATAGTAGTTGTGATCGCTGAAGAATCCGCGACACCGGAAAAAGGACTTTGACCCATAGATTATTAGGGGTTGTTGACCAGTAATGGAAATGTTTGCTGTAAACATTTATTTCGGATGGAACCTACCCATTTTATGCTTTAAGGTAAACAATAAAAAATATATGTTGCATTAAATTTGAAAGGAAACGTTGGTAGAAGGTGATATATTCTCCTCTTCCCATTTATTATCAAATAAGGTAAGACAAATATCTCACCAGCTATCATTCTGGCCTTAAGTGACCTTAAAGTAGTAGAACATTTAGACTGTCAGCTTTTCACGAATACAGTAGGTTAACGAGCAATAGTACAAGTATTGTAATACACATTAACCTATAAATGGAAGAGTAGAATAATAATTAGGTAAAATTAATAGCATTGAAGTGAAAAATAAAACAAAGCGAGAATTGCGTCACGTGATAAATTTAGGAAGTCGACAACAAGGGTGGCAGACTGCAGGACATCGTGATATAGTTAGAATTTATGTGAAGTCAGCCTTGAGGGGAGAAAAGTGTAATGTACCTAGGTGAAAAATAAGATGTTTTGCCATGGTTTTCCTATGACGATGGTCACATATTACCCCGAAGCACAATTTCTTTTGAGTTGTTGATTGTTGGTCAAGGTTTCTTGCTGCTCAATACCTTTACTACCCGTTTTATCAATTTATCATGTTACGTTTACCACGTAATGTGTTTTGAAAATGGTTTCTGTGAGACCTATATTATAAGTTGGGGTTATGGTAAAACCTGAGACTTTGCAGCTTGGTTTGTGGCAGAATTGAATTCCAGTATGAAGGGGAAGGTTGCTGCTAAAAAGCCGTGATGCAACTACTGATTTCGGTTGTACACTGTACCCAGTTGTATGGTGTCACGTAGGCAGAGCAGACGTTCCTGTTCAGAAAGGTTTGTGAACATTAAAACAGAAAACTGTAATACAGTCGAACAAAAGTTTAAAGCCAAACACTGAAAATAGTCTAAATTTGGGTAATGTATCAGATTGCATTAGCCAGTTGACCTGATTGCATCATATCAACTATTTTATCTTAGTTGTTCCTTTGAATGGTTTCTTAGCTGCTGTCAAAACCTCGTTTTGATTTTTGCCAATATTTTGAATTTGGAGAAGAGCTGAAATGGGACGAAAAAAGTCCCTGACGGCCGTTCAAAGGGCCCAAATCGTAGCCCCGCGAAAATAAATAGTTGACGGAATGCAGCATTGCAAAGAAATTGAGAATCAGCAAGTCAGCTGTGCATCAGATGGTCGTCAAACACGAAGAATTAGGAATCTACGAGGATCTAAAGAGAAGTGGAAGACCTAGAAGCACCATCAAGCACGGCGACATCTTGATGAAAAGGATGGTCGTCAGTTCTCGAACAAGTTTCATGAAAAAAATTAGGGCAGAATTGCTGCGGAGAGGATGCAGAGTGAATCATATGACAGTTTTTCGTCGTTTATCAGAAAAGTTTCAGTTGAAATCCTTCAAACTGGCACGAAAACCGAGGCTTACACCTACAATGAAAGCCAAGCGACCGGCATATTCATTGAAACATTCCCATTGGACGACTGCACAGTACGCAAGCGTATTATTCTCAGACGACCCTACCCTTCAACAGTTTGCACTGTGGAAGTGCTACATCAGGAGACCAGCTGGCAAGCGATATGATGATAAATATATGATATTGACGATGAAACATCCCCCAAGTCAGATGATTTGGGGGGCAATGTGCAAGAATGGGATTGGTGGTCTCTTCTTTTTGACCCAAGGAACCACTATGAATGGATCGAAGTATGTCGAGTTGTTGTAAGACTAACTCAAACTTCACATGGATGTTCCAATATTTTCAAACAGAATGGAGTGCCATGCCACAGTTCCAAAGTTGCAAACACGTTTCTGGCTGCAAACGAAGTCAAATTGTTCGAGTGGCCGGGAAATGACCCTGATCTCAACGTAATTGAAAATTTGTGGACAGCATTGAAGGATAAAGTGTCGGAACAACAACCGTCAAGTGCTCCAGAGTTGACTGGAGTGATAAAAGAAGTCTAAGTTAGAGAAATATCGAAGGAGTATTGCCAAGTTTAATAGACGGTATGCCAAGGTACATGGAGGCTGAAATCAGAAACAAGGGAGGGCATACAAAATATTCAATTTTGGACAAATGAATGATCATGGATAGCAAAATTGCATATAGTGACATATTTTTCATGCTATATGAAGATTTTATGAGAAATAAAAGTAATTGTCCTGTTTAAATGCAATGATATTGTCATTTTCGTGAAATTTTAAGCTTGGTCTTAAACTTTTGTTCATGACTGTAGTAACTGTAATGGTACTCACCTTGACTACTACTTAGATAACCCAGATCACGATCCCAACAAACTCCTTAAATGCACTGCACGTCGCTAAAACCGGCAAGCTTCATCAAAAGCCAATTCTATTGACCCTTTCCATCCACTACCCGAATTGTTTCTTTCTTGTACCAATTTTATGCAATCCTACTTTTTTGGGATTTACAGTTATTGTTTTCAATAATGACACTATTGCTGCTCTTCTCTCGAGCATTTACGTTAGCCTTCGTTATTTTTTAATCAACAGGAGCCCATGGAGTTGGTAGGAGACACATAAAGAATTCCCTAGTTAGTAGATTCCCCACAAAATACGCCTATCCACTTCCACGTAAGTACAAAACTGCGGTGCTCATTAATGTGATTTTTTCTGTGTGTGAGAATTAAAGTAATTTCCAAAACGCCGGGTTTCATAATGGACACTTTACTATCTACCAAAGGAGGGATTTTTAACTTCTTGCCCCCTCTTGGGGCGTGGAAAAGCGGTCGCATGCTACCTTTCCCAGGATTTAAAAATATGAAAAAATGATAGTAAAAGGAACTTGGACCAGAGTTGGAAGTGTTAAGTTTTTGTGGTCCGAAATTTAGCTGGAATATACTTTCTTGGATGAAAAAAATTTGGAGGCTCAGTTTTTTTTTAATTTTGTTTTCAGAAGATTAAAAAATATAAGTTTTATGTTTACTACTAATAAACAATTTCTGAACTGCTTGTTTTAAAAATTTGAGAATTTAAAGAACTTTCTGTTTGTACGTTGGAAAGGGAAAGACTGTTATTTGCGTGTTAGTATTTTTGTTCTAATTGACCCCCTCTTCCTTCAACACGATCGGATAAGCCAACTATGGTGATATGCTTGATATTTATTAGTTACTTATTACATTCTACAATAAAATACTACGGAAAATTTTAGTAGAACAGTTCTTACTGCCAAAACTTGGGTATCGGTAGCTAATTCAGTCTCAGGGGTCGGATAGGGTTAGAGAGCGAGCCCAGGCAAAAAGGATCATGCATGAAAATTTTATTCAAGACAGATAGAAATCGGCAGATAGAAAGTACTACAAACATGAGAAATTGTTGAAAATTATTATCACCACCTAAAAAATACTAGGAAGACAGTTTTGTTGCCTGAAATGCTGACAGTAAACCCCATTTTACTGGTTAAACTGAAGAAACAAAAGTAAGACGTGTTTGATTACTGTGTATTTCGGGCGGATTGGTAAAGCACCAAAGAATTAATGCTATATTTAAAACTGAAACAATGTAACTTACTACACACTGATACGGTATCTATAAAGATTGTATTTTGTATTAGCGTTACACCTACTTTTTTCTTTGCAGATACATCAAGACCTTGTCGCGAAAATGAAGAAAACGGAAAACAGTACTATTTTTCATCCCAAGAAACGATGCTTATTGACGTAGCAGGCAACAAATTTTTAGAGTATGGCACCCACGACAATGCAATGTATGGTACAAAACTGGACACCGTTAGAGATATTATTAACCAAGGGAAAATGGCTATTTTAGACGTCGAACCACCCGTAAGAAAAGTGTGAAATTGTTATTAAAAATACAGAAAGCCTGAAAGAAATGCTAGTATTATGAGATTTTCAACTACTTTTTACCCTTTAAGAAAATAACAGTTACCTACAGAACAGAGTAGGCCTTTGATCATTTATTTGACATTTTGAAAATTTTTTTCCTGAGCATGCAGTTAGCGGTGATAGCATGACTGACAGTCGACAGGAAGGTGATTAAAAGTACCTTTCAAAGCTTCTGTCGTAACCCCTAAATTTGATCAGTATACATATACACCCAAGAAAAACTTGTAATTACAATTTTGCAAAAACATATACCGGACAACAATATTTCTGCAAACGACTAGTCCATTGTTGAAAATTTGGGCCCGCACTAAGTATGTCAAATTTTTGTTGGTAGGGAGCCGCTTTGAATTTACAGGACGTGGATCTGTAATTGTAAACACTGTTTTACGTAAAGGTAGATAAAACGTATTTTTATTTGATTTTTTGTTTGTTTCTATCCAGTCATAGATTGACGGCATCCCTTTTCCTTTATTTGTAGGCATTAAAGATTCTTCGCTGTGCAGAATTTTCGCCCTTTGTCGTCTTTATTGCCGTACCTACTAATATTACAGGAGCTGCAGATGGGGTAACTAAAACAACAGATATATTGCATTTGCTTTACCCTATATGGCTGTGATGCTGCTTTATTTTGTTCTGTTTTGAAACGCTGTACGAAGAATTAAATTAATGTAATGGGCATAATTTCTCAGGAAATAAGGCTGATTATTATTTTAGTTGTAATAAGAAATGAGGTTCAAGACTAACGATCGCTCTGATCGTCAGTCTTGAGCCTCATTTGGCCTGCAGATGCCCGCAACGTTTTCCCTGCATGTTCGATTTTGTTTTGAGTAGTAGGGTTGGTGTTAGTTAGTCCTATCAAGAGATGTTTGGACTAGATAGGCAGCTTGGTCAAAATTAGTGTTTCGTAAGAACGTGCTTATTTTTAGAACAGGCGTAGGAATGTAGTTTATTTAAGCGATTATATTTTTAACTTGGGTAATAGTCCACCAAATAATCCCATCAGAATCAATGTTTATCTGTGTCAAGCAACACATTGGTGGTATACATTCTGTTCTGTTCTGTTCTGTTCTGTTCAAAGGGAGAGGGAACACACACACACACACACATACATACATACATATATACATATATATATATATATATACATATATATATATATATTGAAAATGTTAACAATAGGTTTTAAGTAATTTGCTGAAGATTTTACTACAAATCAGACCCTTTGTTGAAAACCACATTGAGAGGAGATCACAGTCGAACCGTAGCACGCGTTCCCATACACCACTGTATTGGTAATTATGTTGGTAATTAAGTTGGTAATTATGTTTATCTATAATAATTTATGTGCTCTTAAAATGCTGCAGCCAGAAGTTGTTTTTTATGTATTTGGCTATCCAGCAGAGTAAATCTTTTTTATCATTTGTGATATTTCATTTTTAGGATGAAAGCTTACAACGACTTTTGGAAGAGTCTGAAGATCTGCAAAATAAGTTTGGGCACATGTTCGATGTTACGATTACTAACAATCTCATCGACAATACAATAGAAAAAGTAATAAAAACTGTAGAAGCCTCATGTTCACAACCACAGTGGGTGCCTGCAGGATGGGTGTTCTAAGACTATATAGCTCTGCTCGACTTTGGTCCATGATGTATTACAGCAGAATTGCACTAGTTTTGATTCTGTTTAACGATCGTCAAGGCAACGGGCTCTGTGTGAAGAAAAACTTAGAAGCATACGAGAGAAGTCAATGATGTTGTGTTACAGTGATCAATGTCTTTACGATCAATCAATATTTCCTTATGCATTTTAATGAGGACATATTTCATCCACCAGCTGCGATTTATAATTTAAGAATTGTTTGGAAAAATCTCGCCGTTATGTTGAATCCAAAAGCCATATCGGGTATGAATTATTGCCTGAAGCACATTGATTGGGGAAGGAAAATGTTGAATTTTAGCCGAGGTTTTATTAGTTTATCAAAATAGTTATGATCTTGCTAACACTGGGAAACGGATAATTAATGCCTTTACCATTAAATTTTGTCTTATGTTCAAATGTTGCAAATTGTAGCTGTTGTGTTTTTCGCATTTGTTTGTGACATTTTACATTGTTATTTCACTATTTCTTTTAATGCATAAATAGAGAATACGTGTATAACTTAACTTACGTTAAGACTGAAACGCAATCAAACACATAGCCAAGAAGTTGTTTTAAATCGTTGTAAATTTTATCCGATTTGAAGTGATTTATTTTCAGTGAAAATTTCTTGTATAGAACATTTGTCCCATTAACTACTACAAGAAGATCTGTTAGTACTTTACCTATCATTTTCCTCCAATGAAGAGTGTAAAAATCCAGTGAGTAAACATCCAAGTGCATAGTTTTTGTGCTTTTTCTGAAGGGTCAGAAGTGTCTGTTGTGCAGCTGCGCGTCCCTTGAACCCTTCACATTGAAACTTGATACATCTAACTTGTACAAAAGGTGTCACTCCATGGAAAGGCAGTCTACTGTAAGATGTCAAAAATGGCTACGTGATGACGTCGAGGATTGTTGACTTCGAGGACTTGAAGCCATGTGAATCTTCTACGTTATCCCTTTACCAGAATACTATAATTTAAACCCGTTGATACTCGGATTTTAGAGACATGAAGTCCATATTGTGGGCGTACTTTGCTTTGCTTATTTTTAACGTAGGCTCCACAGAAAGTGACTCAGCTATACAATAAGCAAGGTATTCTCTATCGTATATGTTTCTATTCCAGTAGCGCAAGGCCTTTCCATAATTGCATTGGTTTGAGCGAGGTTTGGAACTTTGATGGAATATTACTTTTTCGGCAGCCATTTCATTCATTCGTTAGCTTTCATTGCGTCTTGTGGAGGTTGGTGATCATAAAATACTATCTTTTTCTGTTTTTACACGCTGGAATAATCTCTCAGACAAATGTCGACCATCAGCTATTCTTTAAATATGTTGTACGTGGTCGACATCTTGATCTTTTACCATTCATCTTACCAAATTTAATCGAACATTCAATTTCATTTTTGCAAATTACGACCAAGGAAGGTAGCTTACCCGTTTCTAATGGTATTAATAAGTATTCTTGTAGAGTTTGCTTGTTTTAGTATGTTTTTGTTAACTTCTTTTATTGGCCATGGCGCTCGAAATTTTTTGTTAAAAAACCCCGTCTTTAGTGTCTATAAAATCTCCCAGGTTTTGGGGTTTAAGAATTTTCTAATCAAAGATGACATGAATATGCGAGAAGAACTGCACTTTTTGCACACTTTTTGAGTGTACACATGGAACCTTTAAGAGAGAGCTGCGCCCGTAGCACGAGTCAGTGGATTATAGAAACCGGTTTTTTAGCTTGGGAAAGGAGTGCGGTTCTTTCTTAGATTGTAGATATTTGCGCTTGCTCAAAATGTTTTACCTGGTTATTGTTAAGTGAAATTCATTTTGTTGATATTTAAATATCAGTTTGCCTCGCTTGATACCCGGAGGTCATGTTCTGGAAAATGGGGAAATAAAAATTGGCACAAATGACATCAAGGCCTTCCTTTTTAAGTGAGTAATTAAAACAGTTTTAGTTTGTGCTCAAATAATAACTCAGAAGCGATCTTTGTTTCATATTTCTAGCGTAACCAAAGGGGGTTAAAACTGTTGACATCAAATCCTTTAAATCAGCGTAGGATAGGTAGCAAACTGCCCTTAGAAATGGAATTTAGTTAAGAGCTACATTATAACCACATGTTTTGTTTGATTGTTAGACTGTTAAGGCTGAGTACTCTGTAGCATACGTCGATATAAAGCCTTTTGCTTGCAACTGACTGTAATCTACTTGTTTGCTATTCAGAAAGAAAAGTATTCATTTAAGGCAACTTCTGCTGTGTACTTTGAGACTCTTACCCAGTGCTGCAGTACATAGCAGCAGCACAGGAAGTCGTGTAGTATTAAGCATAATGATATTTTTTCGTTTTGACTTTTTTCTTGTGTGGTTGTTCTATTAGGTTATTGCACCTTTTGGGATCTTTGGGAATTGGAATCGGTTTATGCCATGACTTACCAATAGCTATATCAAGGACTTTTCCTTTTTTAAAAAACTTACGCTACTCCTAAGATCGTGAGACAACTGCAGAACAAGAGTTATTGGAGAGTAATAGCAGAGGTTAGTCAGAAGACCACAACGTCTAGCATGTAGCCGGAAACAGCAGGTGAATTGAGCGTCGTCGAAATCCCGTTTGCCAAACCTTAACAAATGCTTACGAAACAGCGACAATAAATAGACCCCGATATAACAGCAGTAGACTGAGCGGCATGAGAACCTTATTGTGAGCCAGAGAAAGGGTAATTTAATCGGATATTTTACCAAATTTATTTTACCAAATATATACCAAATAACAAAGATATTTTACCAAAGAAGCGTTGACCAGACTCGAATACTGATGGTTTGAATGAGTCTAATTGGTTTATTTTTGTAGGAACCCTTGACTACATTGAGGAGGAACCCTTGCCTACATTTCCTTCTGACAGGAATCACAGTAGGAAATTTCCAAGAACTGGAAAAACAGGACTGCAATATGTATTTCAAAGCTCAGAGCTTAGTCAAAACAGGAGATACGTTAGGGGAACACTCATGAAGCAATAACTAGCACCATCCGTTGCTTTAGACGGACCAAACCGTGCTGCAGTTGCAACAACCAAATGCAGTAATATGACAGCTGTGTAAGGGCTTGACAGTTTAAAAGAAATGGTAACGATGGAAGATGGCAACACCGCAGNGTAGGAACCCTTGACTACATTGAGGAGGAACCCTTGACTACATTGAGGAGGAACCCTTGCCTACATTTCCTTCTGACAGGAATCACAGTAGGAAATTTCCAAGAACTGGAAAAACAGGACTGCAATATGTATTTCAAAGCTCAGAGCTTAGTCAAAACAGGAGATACGTTAGGGGAACACTCATGAAGCAATAACTAGCACCATCCGTTGCTTTAGACGGACCGAACCGTGCTGCAGTTGCAACAACCAAATGCAGTAATATGACAGCTGTGTAAGGGCTTGACAGTTTAAAAGAAATGGTAACGATGGAAGATGGCAACACCGCAGCAGAAAATCATGTAAATGAATAATATTTTAGTGATGTTTGCGAAATGATCTGAATGCATTTATACCAATAGAGTTAAAGGACCTAACTGCTACTTTGCAGTTTTGACAGGTTTCCAAGAGATATCAGTCCAAGAAACGTCCCGAAACCAATCACGAAAATTTCCCAATTTTTCCCGACCAGAACTCGTTATAATACGATGTATGTCTATTACTCCCAAGCTATAAGATATTTTAAGCTACATCGAGCAAAACAGAAATATGATCAGATTTACAAAGGGAAGACACATGCGAAACCTTTGTTTTCAATATTCGAGGTCAAGGAAGCGATCATGGAGAGAGAAAGACATGTCAACACGAGTCGGGATCCGAGTTGAAAAGGCTAGAAGCTGAGTAAGTGAGTGAGAAAATAAGAAAGAGACACAGTGCATTTGTATTATGAGTAAACTATTAGCCGCACTTAATTGTAAATCATCGAATAGAGATATTTTCAGAGGTATGATTTAATAGAGCCTTGTAAATCTAAAGAGAGAATAGAAAATACAGGGAAGACCAAAAGGAACTGAGGCATTCCTATAATTTTCCAGGATATTGTTATTAGCAAGCACTGCCAAGCCATCTTTATGAGTTACGGCAAAGAGAAAGATAGGAAAAGTAAAATCTTCGGTGATGCCAGCATTAAGGTTAGTCGCACACAAGATAAGAACATCGAGAATTCTCAATAAGAAAAGCCTTGAAGATAAACAGTTGAAATGATCACGTTAAAACCGAAGTAACTAAGGCTCGGGTGGTAGACCCCATTAACTAAGGATACATGGCCACATGGCCATGAATACTTAGGTAATGGTTTTAACCTAGTTTGGTGCACAATTATTTTCTTCTCCATACGTAAAATAAGGGCTGAGGCTACACGTTTTGGAATGGAGTGAGTGAATGTAGCAGGTAATTTAGAGGTCGGGTTTATGTTTGTGTTAAGACAGCCATATTCAAATTTGACCAGCTAATTTTAATTTTCTGTCCTTCATAAGTAAAGCTTCTTGTTTCACCAAAAAGATCCAGTAGACTAAATGTGTGGCCATGGTATTGCGCACCAAATGTAAATCCAGAGGCACGATCTATGTACACTGATAAAGAAAAAACTGTTGATAAAGAAGCCTGTGTAAGTGTTGCCAAAGGAGTTGAGGCTACTAAATGCCTGTCAAAGATAGCACCATCCCCCAAGTCTAGAACAACCAAGAAGTATGGAAACTGAGCAGACTAATTAGTCGTGAGAGAAAAGTGGAGAAAATTGTGCGCGAGTTAATGGCCAATTCAGAAATACTCCTAATAAGTCAGCCTCCTAAAACAAATTCCAACAAAATTTGGTGTGAACAATGTAGTAACCGTACGCGTAGCCTTTACTGCCATTATTTCAAATTTACTATCCACTACACTACATAAGCTTTAAGTGCGCACTTGTATTTAGACAATACAAAAAATTCTAGTTAAAATACGTCCAACTTTGATGCTTCCACAGTGCAGATATAATTGTGGACAGGTGGAGAGATGGCCACTCGATCTCCACTCACGCCAAAAATGTCGGCGTTATCAAAGTCCTTTTCCAGACTACAAGAGGTATTTTTTTACGTATCTTGAAAGGAAATGAGTAAAGATTCTGGTTTGACTTTTCAGGAAGTTTGTTACGGCACATTATGAGAATGTGGTGGAGATCGCCCAAAATGTAATTACAGAAATAAAGCTGAAAAAGTTTAACATTACCACTATCGTACAGTACAAGGGGAAAATACCGATGGAAAAGAAAAGATTTCTCTGCAATTTGTGCGAGTTAATAAAACAGCTGTTCTTGTACTAATGGACTCGAGGGTAAATTTCTTCAGTTCACCACTAGGTGGCGACTGAATGTGTTACCTAGTTCAGGTTTTTGTAGTAACGCTTGCCATTGTTATTTTTACTGTGCTGTTGGAGATTGACGAAGGATCTACCGGCTGTAAAAAAATAGTAGTGCTCATGTTTAAATTAAGGTGTGTAATTCTACCTTTCCCGGTAAGTTTATCTATCGGAACAACAGGTTTTTACGTAAATGAAATCTGCATTTATAAAGCTGTTGTATTGGACTTAATAAAACTAATATGACTGAAACATCGATGCTTTGTTAAGCTGTAGCCCCTGCATGGGTGTGTATCGAATAGCCGATTTCGTGTCAGATACCGACCTTGAACCCCCAATCAAATTCAATAATTTGGGGTAAAATTTCATTTCGAATGATAAAAGCACTATGAAACCCGCACATGACCTAAAAACCCTATGGGTTTTTTTCTGGAAGTGGGATTCAAATATAATGAAATGTCGGGGAATCAACCAAATTTGATGTAATTTGCCAATTAAATTACAGTAAGACATTGATCACCACACCTCTATTTTGCCTATCGGTCATTGCGCAACTTGAGGGACCTCTGTGGAGTCCGACCCATTACGTCAAGTAGTGATGGATTCATTGTGAGAGCAACCTGTTGATAACTCCAGCTATATTTTTGTCCTCGATTAATATCTGCAGTAGCCCATCATAACTTTACAGAAAAGAAGACATGATTTATCTGTTTTTATTGTGTATATACGACAAACTAAGATTCATGAGTCTGTTAAGATAAAGGCGGTTCCATCCACTTAAAACACCTTTCATTACAGCCCTTTAAGCCATCCGAAAAATTTCTCATCAGTACTTTTTCAAAAAAAATTCAAGATTCAATTGATGCAATGAAAACAACTTGCACGATTCCTTTATACTAATAAGCAATTTTATTTTACAACTCGTCTCTTTTATTCCTCTGAAAATGTTGTAAGACATTCCTCCTCCTCGTGAAATCATCTTTCTGGTCAAGGCTAATATCACTCTGAAGGACATTGGTTATTCTCGCTATTTCGTCTCCAAGAAACGAATCCCCAGTTAGAAGAATATTTTCCATCACTTTGACATAGTAATCTGCTTTCGCCTTTTTATAGGGTGGCATTTTTTGAATTACTTCGACAGCTTCCCGGATAGCCCTTTCTCGCTTTGGAGAGTTTCTCATGAAATAACGAGCCAGAACATCAAGTTCATCATATCTACCAGCCTAGAAGTATAAAAAAACATAAGAAAGAAATGATGTTGCTTAAACACAGACGAAAAGATGTCGCAATTCTCCAGCTACACAAACCCTCAAAAATGCACTTGGTGCAACTTATATTATGAGCCCACAGGCTCCACAAAAAAGTTGAGTTGCACAAAATTTGTTTTGTGATATCAAGCAACAAATATTTTTCTAAACTTTTGAGACAAAAAGCAATTGTTAATACAATTGCTTTTCTCTTACAATTGTTAATACAATTGCTTTTCTCTTACAATTGTTAATACAATTGCTTTTCTCTTACAATTGTTAATACAATTGCTTTTCTCTTACAATTGTTAATACAATTGCTTTTCTCTTACAATTGTTAATACAATTGCTTTTCTCTTACAATTGTTAATACAATTGCTTTTCTCTTACAATTGTTAATACAATTGCTTTTCTCTTACAATTGTTAATACAATTGCTTTTCTCTTACAATTGTTAATACAATTGCTCTTCTCTTACAATTGTTAATACAATTGCT
>RDPX01000288.1:627631-665661 GCA_003991215.1 Morbakka virulenta | reverse complement strand
CAATACCCGATGCTGAAGGCGTGTTGAATCTTGTATCTCTCGTCCATTTGAACTTGGTGGCTTTTTCTTTTGCCGAAAGCTTCTTTTGGGGAGGTCCTTTTCCTCGTGGAATATTATCCTCAGAGTTATCAGACTCAACCTTCTCAGCCGTCCCAGTCCTCACTCAAAACAACTTCCTCATCGGTTTCATTCAAAACATCATCAAAATCTGCGTCAGAGTCAGAAATATTGAAATCTTCATCATTGTCTATGTATTCGTCAAGTTCATCGTCACTGGCAGCTGCATCATCTGGAACTTGAAACGCTGGTGTAGGCAAACGATCAACAAGATGTCTCCTGACCGAGGAATAGAATGACCTGAAACAAGTAGAAAACGTTTATACATTATGTGAGTAGAAAATAAATTGAATTTATTGAAAACTTGTGTAAAAGAGTATGTTGTACACATATGTGTACAAACTGAATACCTAAAAAATATCACAAAATAGCTATTCAGACTTTTAATCAAGACAACTACATCTAAAAAACTAAGAGGGCCACCTCAAATAGGCAGTTTTATGGGTAAAATGTATGCAGGAAACATATTTTTAAATATCTGCTACACACACCCACGAACACCCAATGTACACAAATGTGTACAAAAAAGTAAAATGCTCAGAACTCATGGTGAATCAAGATTCTTGTGTTTTAATTACAGTCTTTGTGAAGCTTAGGCATTAGAGAAAGCATTTTAACAAAAAGATTCCAGCAAAAAATAAAAATTCGATCTATATAAACAAAAGTATTGCCTCCACTGGCTTCAAACTCACCTCACAGCTATTTCCACTTGAAGATGCCATCTTGAAAATGTTTTTTGTGTAATTTGCAGAACGAAAATCGCCGTTTCTCAAAGGAAGATTGTACACCAAGAGCAAGTCAACAATATTTGCTTCCAGGAAAGCGACCTGTTCAAAGTTGCCCAATAAAAATGTACACATATGTTACCGCCAGGCGTTAAAGGGTTAAACACCAATATCAACTCCCTGATATTCTATTTTTCTCTTCTCCCAGTGAGTTCGTGATTTCCACTTCGTTTGTCATCTTGGTCTGGTGAGTTATTGAGATAAATTTAGGGTTTTTTCATTGGAACACCGTACTTAATAAATAGGATGTGTTCGTAAAGGTGTCTTTCTACATACCGAATACATAACGCATAAAGATTTTCACAGCATAAGAAGCAACGATACAAAGGTAAAAAGGCGGTACCACACAAAAAACAATGCACCTTAAAACTAAGCATGTTTCCGGATGAGTTTTCCTGTATAAAACTTTAATGTTTTCACAGAATTAAGTATCACTGGGAAAAACAGAGAACAATCTGGCACCTGGGAAGTTGCCGTGTTTCAAGAAATGATGAGGACTCCACCGTTAACTCTCAGATTGTTTGTGTAAAACGAATTCCAAAGTAAAGTAACGGAAGAGTGAAACGTGGCCAGAGCAATTGGACCTTGACAGTTTTCGTCTTGCCATTGTTCTTACATTTGAATTGAGCTTTATTTCAGAGAACACTTTTCCTTTCACTTTCAGTTTAATAAGCAATTTTAGAGGTTAACATATTTTCCTTAATCATGAAAAAGTAAAAATTAGTAAAAGCAGAAGTCTATGAGACGAAAGCCTACCCTTTGCTTTATGGAATGTCTTGAAGCAGACTTTTTGCATTGGTTGTAACACATTTTGAAAAGCTTTTATTGTATACGTATATCAGCTGTAAGTACCCTTCTTTGCGCTTCCTATTACCTCACTTCTCAAATAACAGGTACATTCTTCCTTGCTTATCGATGATTAGATGATGATAAGTTCAATTGAATAGTTCTGAACTTGAAAGACGTGGTTACAAATAAAGAATGAAAGAAGTAAGGAAATCATCAAAGCAGAGGAAGTGTAAAATGGAACACTTAAAATTGAAGTAAAACATATTTAATATGAAAGGTTTTTCTGATAATATATATATCGTAAAATTTAAAAAAAGACATAAATCTTAACCTCAATACCATATACTCGGACGTAATTTTCATATTTACAAGTGATTAAATAAATTCGTACTTTGAAAGTACTTTGTAAAAGTACTTTTATCCGCAACCATATACAAATAATTGCAGGTACTTCTATCTTAGCTTGGTTTTAGCAATTTTCATTTCCTGCCTGGGAAACAGTAAGGCTACATACTTCTAGTTCAACAATGCTTCGGAAATGGAAAGATGTTGTTAGAGTTTGACTGATCCAGTTTAGTATCAAGGTATTCATAAGCAAAGTCGAAAAGCGATTCCATTTTTTTAGAGTTTTTAAATAACTACTTACCGATTTGTCAAGAAAACCACCAGTTATTCTTTCAGTTCCACATTTTCTATTCAATAACTGTGTTAGATTTTGTTCCGACCAGTTTTCATCATATTTTCCTGGAGCAATATCAATTCCATCCTTATCACTTTTGGAATAAAAGCGAAATGTTGGATAAACGCCAACATAATTTTCTGTCGCTGCATCGAAAGACTTTTGTCCGTCAATTTCTGAAACTACACATTGAGGCTCGCTCTAGCAGAGAAAATAGAAAAACGTTTAAGATCACTATAACAAAGAAATATTGATTGCTGACTTCATATTATTTAATTGCAAGGTATCTGGTTTTAAAAATACTCTTATTGCGACTCAGTTTTTTCCAAGTTCCCTGTAAGGTGACATTTTTCAGGTCACTTAAGTTGAGACAGGGGATCAGGTTGTCCTGTCTTTTGGAAAAGTAGTTATCGTTCTGTGTAAGGCTGAAGCATACATATGTAGATTTGGATGAGATCTTTAACGATAGGGGTTGGAAAAAGAACAGTTGGAAGATTGGGTTGGAAAAATGATCTCCACTGATAAGACAGGGGCAGCTCCTGATCATTTTTGTTGGCGGGCNCATGTCAGCAAAATGACGTCATCAATTATTTACTCCTTCAAATACAATTTGAAAACTTTACTTCCTGATACATTGCATAGAGCAGTGTTTATTTTCGGCTTCGCACACTTGAAACACCATTTTAGACAATATAGATTTTTCACTCATTTTCAGCGTTGGACAACTTTTCTTCTCAAACGAGAAAAAATTGAATGGAATGAAGGGCCTTTTGTTCTCACAGTCAGTTTGATAAAAGTTTCCTTGGGCTGATGGGAACTAAAAAACGACAAAGATACAATTTGCTTCTTCGTATTCCAGAACATTGGAAAATGATCACCTCACGAAGAGGGCCCTTTTAATATACTCCAGAGCCATACCATAAGTCTCTGTCCGTGAAAGAAGACATCCAGACAGACGTCGCTGCCACTTGATCAGCACGAAGCAAAAAGAATTACAGCATTTTGCCGTACAAAAATGCTTGCTCTTCTGAAATCAAAGAGCACGAGGAACCAAGAGCACGATAAATTTGGCCCCAAATAATGGTGGGACTTTGACAATGTTTTAAGTCCCACAGTGCTGCAAGAACTGGAATGACGTGCAGCAGATGATATACATTGTATCAAGAAGCTGAGAAACATACAGAAAGAGAAAAAATAAGAGGGACCAGAGCTATTCATAATTCTGAATCTGCTTGAAGTGACAAAGCAAGAGAACGAATAGAGCGACGTATAGAGCGACAATAGGATTTGAACTTTGCAGAATTTTACTTACTTCTTAGTCTTTTATAAAGAATATAGGTTGTTTGATCCTTTTACAACACGAAGTCGTGTTGTGCTAAAAGGTTGTCTTTTACTAAATATTTATCTCGTAAATTTCATTTTGAGTCATGTGAGTTTAGTACTCCTGTCACTTAAGCACGTCAGTTTAAGTGCTCAAGAAAAACCTTTTTACATAAACGTTACGTAACGCTATAGGGTGACTCTGGCCCGTTACAGCGCTTAAGGAAAATCTGTTTGCATAAACATTACATGACGCTATGGGGTGACTCTAGCCCGTTACAGCCCATTACAAAGGGAGTGGGGAAGTACAAATGACTATTTTTACCGTTACGTACTTTTTGAACATATAATAAAAATATTTTCATTTAAATACGCTTCTTACCTGAAAATTTTTTCCAACCTGTTCTACAACTGGTAACAATTTTTTGCATTTCTCACACCACACGGTATGAAAAAATACCATCACATTTCTATCTTTGTCTTTGACTATGCGATCAAAGTTGTGGTTGTTTAAATGTATTAGCGGCTGCTTGAAAATGTTTGGTGTCACTTCCATTAGGGAGCTGACTTGAATAAAGCGAAGTAGATGATCGTACGTCACTGGTTCTTTGTACCTATATATTGACGGCAGAAAAATTGTATATGTCCTAAAATTCACTTTTTTCAGTAAATAGTTGAAATTCACTTTTCAAGAAAGTTAACTTACAGTAGTCTTATTGAACACAGTATAATTATGAGGATTGGACGATGCGGTATACACTCAAAATTAAACCCGACAAACTACTACCAACAAATTACAATCCCTTACAACCCCTGAACATCACATGATGGATAGGAAAATTGGCAGCTCTCCAAAAGCCTAGGTTTCTCTCTCTCTCGCTCTCTCTGATACATTAAAAGATATTTGATATTTTTTGCTTTCACTCATTTATAGGAAGTTTTAAATTTTAATTCTTACACAGTGGAAGAGCTGCAGCCAAACATAAAAAACAAAGATGGTGGAAGCTGCCTTTCAGTAGAAGGGTTGGATATAAATTCTAGATATAAAAAATTGCTTTTATTTTATCAATATGCAGGAATGTAGCCAGAATATTAAAAAGGCCTAAACTGTGCAACGGTTTAATAGTCTTGTGTCAAAGCTAGTAGTAAATCATTTTAGCCCATAGCCATTACTCTAAGCATCCATTTCTTGGTCAGTAGTTTTTGAATATTTAGCAATATGAAAATCAGAACACTGTTTTGCAAACTAATGAGGTGCAATACCACCTAGCTTTTTCAAAAGATAGTGCCTTCTGGATTGTAGACATATTAGAAGGTCAATCAATATATTAGAGAAAACAATAATAACAATAATAATAATAATAATAATAGATACCATATTTAATGATTAGAAGAAGTTACTCATATATATATATATATATATATATGAGCGGTATATATATATATATGCTGGTGTTAACCAAGCTATGATAGTAAGATCTGGAAAATATTTTATTACTTATAAAATCTAGAGACGAATTGTATGAATTTGAAGATAAAAACTAATCTCTTCTGAGCAAAAGCTAGAAGTTTAAAAAAACAAAACCCTTTTTGCAATCTCTTAGTGAAAAAGGATCGTTAACACAACGCTAAATGTTTTGAGAGCTTTAAGATGCAATAGTTAGAAATTTAGTGATTCTGATGGTGGCTTTTGAATTAAGAAAACATTTCGTCCTCAGGGATCTTGCTTTATTCTATTAACGCCTTCTTTTTGATATTTTTTATATTAGTACCATTCTTTTACATTCTTTACGAAAAATGAATGATAAATAAGAGAAGAAAATGGCTTAAAACATAACATTGCAAAAACATTTCGAATACCCATCTCAAAGAGAGAAAAAAATACCGTGTAATATAAGTTTTTAAATATATATATATATATATATTTATATATATATATAAATATCAAATATGTCATTTAATTAGTAAGGGCAGCAGTATGAAACAAGTGGATAAATTAAAACATCTTAGAATTGCAATAATGTAAAAAACATACATCTTCNTGATCACCTCACGAAGAGGGCCCTTTTAATATACTCCAGAGCCATACCATAAGTCTCTGTCCGTGAAAGAAGACATCCAGACAGACGTCGCTGCCACTTGATCAGCACGAAGCAAAAAGAATTACAGCATTTTGCCGTACAAAAATGCTTGCTCTTCTGAAATCAAAGAGCACGAGGAACCAAGAGCACGATAAATTTGGCCCCAAATAATGGTGGGACTTTGACAATGTTTTAAGTCCCACAGTGCTGCAAGAACTGGAATGACGTGCAGCAGATGATATACATTGTATCAAGAAGCTGAGAAACATACAGAAAGAGAAAAAATAAGAGGGACCAGAGCTATTCATAATTCTGAATCTGCTTGAAGTGACAAAGCAAGAGAACGAATAGAGCGACGTATAGAGCGACAATAGGATTTGAACTTTGCAGAATTTTACTTACTTCTTAGTCTTTTATAAAGAATATAGGTTGTTTGATCCTTTTACAACACGAAGTCGTGTTGTGCTAAAAGGTTGTCTTTTACTAAATATTTATCTCGTAAATTTCATTTTGAGTCATGTGAGTTTAGTACTCCTGTCACTTAAGCACGTCAGTTTAAGTGCTCAAGAAAAACCTTTTTACATAAACGTTACGTAACGCTATAGGGTGACTCTGGCCCGTTACAGCGCTTAAGGAAAATCTGTTTGCATAAACATTACATGACGCTATGGGGTGACTCTAGCCCGTTACAGCCCATTACAAAGGGAGTGGGGAAGTACAAATGACTATTTTTACCGTTACGTACTTTTTGAACATATAATAAAAATATTTTCATTTAAATACGCTTCTTACCTGAAAATTTTTTCCAACCTGTTCTACAACTGGTAACAATTTTTTGCATTTCTCACACCACACGGTATGAAAAAATACCATCACATTTCTATCTTTGTCTTTGACTATGCGATCAAAGTTGTGGTTGTTTAAATGTATTAGCGGCTGCTTGAAAATGTTTGGTGTCACTTCCATTAGGGAGCTGACTTGAATAAAGCGAAGTAGATGATCGTACGTCACTGGTTCTTTGTACCTATATATTGACAGCAGAAAAATTGTATATGTCCTAAAATTCACTTTTTTCAGTAAATAGTTGAAATTCACTTTTCAAGAAAAGTTAACTTACAGTAGTCTTATTGAACACAGTATAATTATGAGGATTGGACGATGCGGTATACACTCAAAATTAAACCCGACAAACTACTACCAACAAATTACAATCCCTTACAACCCCTGAACATCACATGATGGATAGGAAAATTGGCAGCTCTCCAAAAGCCTAGGTTTCTCTCTCTCTCGCTCTCTCTGATACATTAAAAGATATTTGATATTTTTTGCTTTCACTCATTTATAGGAAGTTTTAAATTTTAATTCTTACACAGTGAAAGAGCTGCAGCCAAACATAAAAAACAAAGATGGTGGAAGCTGCCTTTCAGTAGAAGGGTTGGATATAAATTCTAGATATAAAAAATTGCTTTTATTTTATCAATATGCAGGAATGTAGCCAGAATATTAAAAAGGCCTAAACTGTGCAACGGTTTAATAGTCTTGTGTCAAAGCTAGTAGTAAATCATTTTAGCCCATAGCCATTACTCTAAGCATCCATTTCTTGGTCAGTAGTTTTTGAATATTTAGCAATATGAAAATCAGAACACTGTTTTGCAAACTAATGAGGTGCAATACCACCTAGCTTTTTCAAAAGATAGTGCCTTCTGGATTGTAGACATATTAGAAGGTCAATCAATATATTAGAGAAAACAATAATAACAATAATAATAATAATAATAATAGATACCATATTTAATGATTAGAAGAAGTTACTCATATATATATATATATGAGCGGTATATATATATATATGCTGGTGTTAACCAAGCTATGATAGTAAGATCTGGAAAATATTTTATTACTTATAAAATCTAGAGACGAATTGTATGAATTTGAAGATAAAAACTAATCTCTTCTGAGCAAAAGCTAGAAGTTTAAAAAAACAAAACCCTTTTTGCAATCTCTTAGTGAAAAAGGATCGTTAACACAACGCTAAATGTTTTGAGAGCTTTAAGATGCAATAGTTAGAAATTTAGTGATTCTGATGGTGGCTTTTGAATTAAGAAAACATTTCGTCCTCAGGGATCTTGCTTTATTCTATTAACGCCTTCTTTTTGATATTTTTTATATTAGTACCATTCTTTTACATTCTTTACGAAAAATGAATGATAAATAAGAGAAGAAAATGGCTTAAAACATAACATTGCAAAAACATTTCGAATACCCATCTCAAAGAGAGAAAAAAATACCGTGTAATATAAGTTTTTAAATATATATATATATATATATTTATATATATATATAAATATCAAATATGTCATTTAATTAGTAAGGGCAGCAGTATGAAACAAGTGGATAAATTAAAACATCTTAGAATTGCAATAATGTAAAAAACATACATCTTCATATCAAATTCAGACTTAAAATCTCAAGCTGGTATATTTTAACCTACGGCTGTAAAAGTTGGAACATCAGTAAACCTTTAAAATCCAAATTTGATGCAAGAGACATGGTTTAACAAACGTATAAAGAGCATTTCATAGAGGGGGAAAACTTTTAGTATAGAAGTTCAAACGCAAAAAGATGGAGATGATTGCTTAATATTATTAAAAGGGAAATTACAATTACTTGGGAAATATATACAGAAAAAGAACTGAAAAAGTTGAAGGAAAACATGACCGATATCGGCAAAGAACAGCCTTCCTCCAATCTTTCGTAAAATGAGCAACGAATAAAAAACTAAGCTCGAGCAATGTTATTCACACTACCGAAGATAGAGAGAAGTGGAGAAACATGACCATCTATCAGGTCTGACACAAGGAAGAAGACGAAATATTGCAACAAAAAAAAAAACAACATTCGAAGTGTTTGGACATTACTCCTGCGTCGTAATTCAGTGTGAACTTGTAGTTCCTTCTTCTTATAACTGGAAAACCTTGGGATTAGTCATTCTCAAATATTTCAATCATGGATGTGGATGATTAAACTATTTATGCAATCATTTCACATGTGATGTCAGCATGTGTTGAAGAAGTCTTTTCGAAACTAACCTCAGCTGTACTATTTTTAAAGGGATTTGGCTATTGCCGACAGACGTAATTGTAGATTAGGTCTCACTTGAAATTACCACGTGAAGTGATATAAACTCATTGTAAACACGAGTAGCACAGCTCAAATCTTGTCAATAGACAAAATACGTTATTGACATACGCACAGCAATTAGAACATGAAGAGAATATGAGAAAAACTACGATGCCATAAATAATAAAGCAGTATCACGCTAAAAGGGCTATGCATAATACTGCTTTCTTGTAATAAAGCAGTATTATGCAGGTAGCTCTTTTGAGCGTGATTCATTATCAAGTATCATTTTCTCCTGTATTTGACTACATTTTGGGCAAAGAAAAAGCAAATAATTAGTCGTCGAGGAACCACAGATGATGATTCAGAATCGCCTACAACTCAAATGATCAGCCCATATTGTTTTTCCTTTTATGAATAAGAGCCCACAGATAAAGATAATTTTATGCATCGCAAATAAATGCACATATATAAATTATGCATTATGTGGAAAGCGATAATATAAGTAGGTACTATTATTATATCACTCCTCAATAAATACNACGTAATTGTAGATTAGGTCTCACTTGAAATTACCACGTGAAGTGATATAAACTCATTGTAAACACGAGTAGCACAGCTCAAATCTTGTCAATAGACAAAATACGTTATTGACATACGCACAGCAATTAGAACATGAAGAGAATATGAGAAAAACTACGATGCCATAAATAATAAAGCAGTATCACGCTAAAAGGGCTATGCATAATACTGCTTTCTTGTAATAAAGCAGTATTATGCAGGTAGCTCTTTTGAGCGTGATTCATTATCAAGTATCATTTTCTCCTGTATTTGACTACATTTTGGGCAAAGAAAAAGCAAATAATTAGTCGTCGAGGAACCACAGATGATGATTCAGAATCGCCTACAACTCAAATGATCAGCCCATATTGTTTTTCCTTTTATGAATAAGAGCCCACAGATAAAGATAATTTTATGCATCGCAAATAAATGCACATATATAAATTATGCATTATGTGGAAAGCGATAATATAAGTAGGTACTATTATTATATCACTCCTCAATAAATACACCGTGCCCACCCCTGTCTTCAAAGTAAGATACTTCATGAACAATAAAACTATTTTCAACCTTCTTTGTTGGGCTATAAAATAAAATACTTGTTCAATAACTAGAAAATAAATACAACAGATTAACAAGAAGAACAATACATTTTTAGTTATTTTATGTGTAAATGTTAGTTTGCAATGGAGTGCAAGTTGGAGTGCAATTACTTGATAAATCACATTCCCTTCCAAACACCTTGTATAAGTAAACATTTTCCACACTGATGTTGATCTCTAGGCAGTATGCCCAATACATGTAAATCTTATGGTACCTTACAACAATTTCTACTGATTTAATCTACTGATACTCTGGTTTACAGCAACACTTGTAAAACACCAAGTTTTCTAACTTTTAAAAAGATCTTTCATCGAGAAATAGGACATTCGAAAACAGAAATGGGTCCAATGTGTGCCCTTTCTGGTTTTAGGATAGCCACTGAAGATATATTCATACGACACAAGGAGTCCTGACAAGAAAAACGTTGCTTGCTATGTATGACAAATTTAAGTTAAGAATCCTATGATCAAAATTTAATCTGAAAATTTGATAATAACAAACTCCTGTCAGACCAATGTTCTCCAATTAGTATAACGACCTGTGTTGAAAGACGTGAAGAGGCTGTTATTGAAATTCATTACTCGAGTGTCATACTGCATGTCTGTACTTGTTTTCAGACAGAATTGGGAGAGAGATTAAAAAAATAAGAAATTTAAAAAGTACAATATAAATTAAATAAAAAATAACCCTCCACACTAAATTAGCTTCCTGCCTTTCTTACAGAGAAAAATAGAGCAAAAATCCAAATGGAATTGGTGAAAAAATATGTAAAAATGATAAACAGCCCAATTATACAATTTCTCAATTACTTCTTACTTTTCAGGCACAACACTCCCTTTGATAAAGAATATTAGATTGCAGAAATCATCCACACGGTATTTCATTCCGAGCTTTCTGTCACTGTAAATATCGGCAATGGCAATTAAAATATCATCCTGAGATTTTAAATGATCAGCAACCTTTTCCATTAGATGTAAAGTTGCTTGACACCTTTCCTCCCAAGGCGCATAAAATAAAACAAAACAGAACTTTTTTCGTTGTAAAGTTTCCGTGTCATTTTCTGATGTTATTTCTATCAACTTTTTTGCCAGTAGGGTATGGCTCAAAAGAAGTATCAATTTTACTGTAAGTTTCCAGAGCATGATGTTCTAGCTTTATTCTTAATTCCTTTATTTCGGTGACTATGATATTCTAGGTAGGCTCACCTTAGAATCTGGAGCTATTTGAAGGTAGCTGCAGTTGAATAAACAGCTGTGGGTTGGAAGAATATCGTGTGCTCAATTGATTGGTTCTTTGTTGACTGATTTCTGAGCTGAACAAATAAATTCATTGAGGTAGGACAAAAGCTACACAAATAGGGTACAATTGGAAAAATTAGTAAGTGATTTAGAACTTTTGGAGCCTGAAAAAATCTCAAAAAAATACTAATCAAGTACCAAGTTAATAATAAACGGGAATCATTTGGAGGATACTTTAACCAAAAAACTGTATTATCTATAACTGAAAATTATACCCAACCAATTTTCTTAAAAAAAGCTTTTTCATAATAAATCAACTTTTAAGAAGGCGTTTAGTCGGTTTCATTTAAAGATCTGGGCAGACAAGTGAATGGTTCACTTGAATTATCCCTCTTGTTTTCAAACGAATCATGAAATGAAAATGACAATTGTTAATATGAAATTTTACAATTTTCTTCAATTTCACTAAATTTCGATATATTTCGGTCAACAGGAAATTCCGGGTACCATATAGACACACACACACACATATATATATATATATATATATATATACATATATATATATATATACATATATATATATATGAATATAATGAATATATGCACACATATGTATTCAAGGATTCAAAACAGTACTATTAGTTATACAAATATAGAATAAAAGTAAAAAATGTAACTATCCTTTCATGGTACTTTTCTGAGTTTAACAAATTTTTTGAATTTTTTCCTGGTCAATCTAAATATTGTAACTAGCAGAGTACCCGGCTTTGCCCGGAAATTTCCTTTGTCTCATTGTCACCCGGGTATTCCGTTGTGTTTGTTTTTGTATCGACTTTTGTATAACTTTTTTTCTGTTCTTTTTCAGTCCTCTCATTGCGTTCATTAGGCATCCCTACAGCCTCTTATCAAGTTTTATCGAAATCGGAGGTTTATAACGTTAAAACAGCCCACCTTCCCGTTTTATAAGGTCACTTCCTTTTGGCTATAGCCTCCCGCAACGTTTCTCTGCAATCGGAGGTCTCTTGGGCTGGAAACAGCTATTCTTCCTGTCCAGATAGACCACTTCCTGTTTTATGACGTCACTTCCTGTGTCCCTATTTTCTCCCCTGCGTTCGTTGTGCCCAAAACCGCCTTACTCCCTCTTTACCGCGTCACTTCTGGTTAGGGTTAGGGTCACTTCCGGTTTAGTGAAGTCACTTTTGGTAGGCATAATTCACTTCACGGATGTTCCTCTGTGTTCGTGTCAAATTTGGCTGGGATCGGTCCACCCGTTTGGACGACAACCCTGAACACAAAGACACACCAACACAGTCACGCAGACAGACAGACAGACAGACAAATATTATCTATAAGATAGTGTAAAATGAGAAGAAATAAGAGTACGACAAGAAAGTAAAACAAAACTCCTGAAAAAACAAAACATATAAATGTCACATGTGGGGGACGTCAGTTCTAATTTCAATTCCGGGAAACTGTTTGAACTTTGGTACAATTTTTGTGCAAAGAAATATAGTGACTCCTCACTCTCGGTTTCAATCCGCCTAGTAGAAACCGGCTAAACAGTCTTTTTAGTTGGGTGTATGTCCTCATACCTCTTTTTATCAGATATTTTTTTTATGTTCAACTTTACAGCCTCTGGTAAATTCTTGATCCGATCAAGAAGCAAAAAGCATCACGTGATGTAATCACTAAACTGTACACAAAAGAAAGTCAGCAGGTTTGTTTTTGAGAGACAAAATGGCCTGTGGAAACAACAATCTTTTTGTTCAAGAAAGCCGGGTTAATTTAGCTGATTTAGCATCAACAGCTCTTCAGAAACGCAAGACACACACAAAACAATTTTTCACAGTAATAACAATTTCTGATAAGATTACATCTTACTTTTTAAAAAATTGTAGAAAAAGTAAGACTAGAAGTTCCAAACAGATGGTTCAGGTTTAGGATAAGCGATTTCGTATTGTTTTCTCATGGTCTACAATCTTTCTGTAAATATTTGTTGTTAAACCAAGAGTAAAGAGATCGTTATTTGACGTCGAATTCTCATTGTGGAAAATGGAAATTCAACATTATTTCCTTCTTCAAAACATAAAGTCAGTGATAAGTATGAACTCGTCTTGGAGGGGGCACAGGTTAAGATATTCCTATTAGAAGCCAAGATCATTGCTTATACCAGCAGCCCTATATGTTAGTATAAACTTAATTCTAACCACTAAGATTTCATAAAGGTAGAAGTGTTCCCTGATGACTGACTCCAGAGATAACAAAACCATATAGACGTATATGCCATGAAGCTCTTTGTTTTCATAATTGATTGATAATTTGTTTTTCAATTCATATATTGGACTTTTAACTATTGTTGCTTCATTAAAAATTTTGTATAGTGAAAAAACAGTTTTTCTAGCTTAATACCACTTTTTTACTATTTGATACGCTGCTTTAATGTACATGGTTTTAATTGACTCACTTTCAAAACAATCCCAAATATACTTTCTTTAAAACCGCCAAGCTTTTTTTATTTTTAAACTTCTTTACTTGAAATAAATATTACAAAAACAATTCAAGTAACACACTAACGAGTTTTTTAAAAGATTGATATTCTACTCGTGTGATACAGGGTTGTTTAGACGAAGCATGGAAATGTATCTTTTCTCGAGTGGCTTTATAATATTGATTAATGTTAAGCAAAAAATAGGTGACAATTAGGAATTCGATTTGATGTTGAGAAGATTTCAAGGAACATGCATACTCTTTTGTATGCGTTATTCCGCTAAACCAATTAGCATCAATTATTGACCCAACATAAAAAAGACCCTTAATGGTGCTCTAATTTTATCAAAGCTAGAATAGCTCAACGTTCCACTACCGATATTGCAGATCAACAGTAAATCACGAGAACATTTCTCGCTTTTTGAAAGGAATTTTTTACATAGTAGCGATCAGTGTATTTTAAGGTTTACTAATAAAGCTTTTATTCAAAATAATAATAATAATAATAATAATAATAATATTATTATTATTATTATTATTATTTTATTACTACCTGGTGAGTATATAATAAAGAAAATTTAAGAGATAGGGTGCAGAGTAATAAAATTCGAAAAGTTAAAGGACAACGAAATAGAAGAAAACGTTAATTAAGAATATTCTTAATGACGGTGTCTTATATTGAAATCAGACTGAACTGAGGTGACAAGGTAGAAGCCATAAGTGTACGCTATGTGATCGCGTTATATGGTGGGTGTATTGAAATTGAATGTGAATGAAGACAAGGAGATAGACTAGAAGTCTGGAAAGAAATTTGCCTTTTTATCATTCAATGTCAATAGTGATGTGAACAGATTTTATGTGTCAAGAAAGAATGATGGCAGAGTGGTGATATCATGGAAAGATTGCATAAGGAGTGATGAAAACAGACTAATGTACTCCGTAAAGAAGAGTAAAGAAGAATTTTGGTAGCTGTAGTTACATCTAATATAATTGATTTAGAGAAAAGTTGAAGCAAAGACAAATTACATAGACTTTTAATGACAAAAAACAAGAATTTGAATTAAAAGCTAAAAATAAGACCTAAAAATTGGAACAGAAACTTTGCTATTTGCAGTAGAAGAACAGGTACTACGTACTAATCATATGAAACACCTGCTGACCACATGGTTGAATCTTCATTATGTAGAGTCTCTGGTGAAGCAGACTTGTAGCACACAATTTCGAATAAAGATAGTGCATGCAGCGGCCTTGCACAAAGGTAGTATAAGAGAAGGCAAGATAATATTGCGACGGTACCACATTGAGAAATCTGCGAGAAGTTTGAATATGTGAAAACTGAGAAGTTGTTCAGACACACCAATGATGGCTGTTTTTGAGACTGAAGAAGCCAAGGTGCTGGGTTATTTTACTACTTAAAGTGATGAACACATAACAGCTAGAAGACGAGATAGTATCCTTTTTACCATGGTAAAAAATCAGTGCACTGTTGAGGTTTTGATGTTATTTTTGACGTATTGATGTTTTAGAAGACGTTAACATTGTGGAAAGGAAGGAGGAAAAGTTTAATAGCTATTAAATTTTCAAAATTGAGGTAATTGGCTTCTGAAAGCTGAGAAAAGCAGATGTTGTGTTGATTATAGTTGACATTCTGGAAGTTGTATCAAACAAGGTACAAAGCTGAATGTCAGTGAATGGAAAAAAAACTCCTGCTGGCCTACTGCAAGAATCCTGAGAAGTGCAATGCAAACGTAAGTGATGGTGAAGAATAATATTACTGGATCTTTGGTCCTGTAATAAAACAGCGGGGATAGAAGATCAAGGTCTGAATGACAACAACAACAAAAATTTAAAATAGTAACAGTAATATAATAAAAAACCCCAATAACGTAATTTCAAGCATCACACAAAACGAGCAATGTAGTTTTTCATGTAAACAGCTTCACAGCAGCCTATCGTGAGTGCAATGAAGACTTTGCTTTAAATATACAAACCTCAAGCCAACTGTACAATTATCAACTCTACGCTACATTGTGTGACAAAGGTTGTTTACATTGGGGAAAAAAAGGCTGTAAAATTTTTGATTTCACATTACATACAATATTTCGGATCACTTTCTCAAAGTCTTGGTTGCACTTTATGTTCATCATCACATCAAACTGTTCATCAGTTTAATTACAACGATCAGAGAGGAAGATTTTGCTACTGATGCTAAATATACAGTATACTGAAATCAAACCTTTTATACTTCAACACGTCTTGAAAGCAAGACTGTTTATATTGGACTCCTCCTCCTCCTCAGGTGCCGTGTCCAGGTTGAACGTTGGCGACCATGCTTCTCCACAGATTCCGGTCCTTTGCAGCCCTCAGGATTTGAAGCTGGCTCTTCGACATCCATGTTGCTAAGCTCTTCATATATGTGGCCCTTGGTCTTCCTCTTCCTTGCCTCCCATCAATCTTTCCTGTTAGTACTAGCTCTTCCAGTTCTTCTTTCCTCATTACATGCCCAAGAAATGACATCTGTCTTTTTCTAATGGTGTTAATCAGCTTCTTCTTGTGTTCTGTCCATGAAATCCTGAGCACAGGGCGTAAAAACCACATTTCCACTGCTTCTAACTTTTTCTTTAGGCCTGGTGTGACGGTCCAGCTTTCGCTCCCATAGTACTGGAACTACATAGCAGTCTAGAACTCGAAGCCTGGTATGAAGGGAAAGGGTTCTGGTTTTTAGTATGCTGGCATGCGCTGGAAGACTTCTTTGGCTGTGGCAATACTTCGTTGTATTTCTACTGAGCTTCTACCATCTGATGTTATCATGCTGCCAAGATAATTAAACTTATTCACCTATTGAATATCTTCTCCTTCAATTTTTAACTTACAGCTCAAGTTTTCATTTGTTTTGCTTACAGCCATACAGAATGTCTTTCGGCGATTGATAGTAAGACCTTTCGTTTCGCTTTCTTCTATAACTGTGTCCAGAAGATGTTGAAGCTTCTCTGGAGTGTCGGCTACGAGAGTTGTGTCATCAGCATATCGTATATTATTCATGTTATATCCTCCGATTACAAAGCCTTTTTCTTTGATGCTTCTCAGAATGTTTTCGCTGTATAGGTTAAATAAATCTGGTGAGAAAACGCAGCCTTGCCTTACTCCTCTTCGAATGTTGGAATACTTTCCTACCTCATTTTGTACTCTTACCCCGGCACTTTGCTCCCAGTATAAATTCCTTATGATTCTGATATCTTTACCATCTATGTCTAGTGCTTGCAGCATTTCTAAAAGACATTCGTGTTTCACTTTGTCAAATGCTTTTGAATAATCAATGAAGCACATGTATAGATCGTGTGGCCTTTCTATGGCTCTTTCTGACAACATTCTTAAAATAAATATTGCGTTTCTATTACCGGAATCCTGGACGAAACCAAATTGTTGCTTCCTATCTCGGGTCTCGTTGCTCTCCTTGCTCTTGCCATTATGACTCGCATGAGTACTTTGGTTATGTGACTCATTAGACTTATAGTCCTGTGCAGCTCGCATTCCGTAGCACCAGGCTTTTTAGGCAAAGCAATAAAGACAGACTTGGTTAGATCTGACGGGATTTCTCCACTGTCATATATATCATTGAGTAGTTCAGTGACCTTGTATATCCCAAACTCTTCAAGTGCTTTTATCATTTCAATGCAAATTCCATCTGGACCAGGAGCTTTATTTGCCTTCATTTTCGCGATTGCTGCTTTTACTTCACATGGTAAAATTTTCAGGCCATCAATCGGCTTCCTGATGTTTGGCTTCTCTCCCCTTGCATCTGTGAAAAGTTCCTCAACATATTCTGCCCATCGCTCTATCAACTCTTCTTTTTCCAATATCATAGATCCATCCTTTGCTTTGATGCATCCACCTGAAGAGCATGGCTTCTTCCCTACTAGATATTTTATCTTTTTGTGGATGGAACTGGGATCCGATGGCCTTTGACTTTCAATTTCTTGACATTGCTCATTTAGCCATGTTTCTTTTGCTCTTCTGCAGTCATTCCTAATCTCACGGTCTATTGCTTTGTATCGGTCCGAGTCTCTCTCCATGATCTTTTGTCTGTCTCTCATCTTTTGCAAGATTTCTGGTTTCATCCAGGCTTGCTTTGCTTGTTTCTCTTTTGGCTGAACGAATTCCTTCCCTCCTTCTAGTAATGCTTCTTTTAGCACTTCCCACTTGCTGCCTTCTTTTCTTTCGAGAACTTCAAAACGATTCTGTACAGCAACTGCGTATCTGGCTCTGAGTTCCTGATCTTCTCGAAGAAAATTCCACTGTAGCTTGGCTTCTGGGATTGTACGCTTTAATCGACGAAGTTTCAGTCTGATTGTACATACAACAGGGTTGTGGTCGCTCCCGCAGTCTGCTCCATGGTAAGCTTTTGCTTGTTGAGTAGCATTTCTGAAACGATTGTTTATCGTCACATAGTCGATCTGGTTTTTTATACCTGTCTCCAGGGTCTTTCCATGTCCACAGGTGCCTCTTGTGGTTTTTGAGCCATGTGCTCGTGATCACCTGATCATGTGCTGTACATCAGTCTACCCATCTTTCTCCTCTTTCATTCTGCACTCCTAGACCGTGGTCTCCTACTATATTTCCGACTCGCTGTCCTCCTACCTTTGCATTGAGGTCTCCCATCACAATTACTACATCTTGAGATTTGCGGTGTCTCATAGCCTCTTCAAGTTGATCATAGAATACATCAATGTCTTCGTCAGTGCTATCACCTGTTGGTGCATACACCTGAATGATCAACACATCATGTGTTTGCCCTTTCAGTTTAATCAGCATGACTCTTTCTGAAAGGGTCCAATACACTAAAACACAATTTCTCATTTGCTTGTCCAGAATCATAGCAACTCCCTCTTCATGCTTATCTCCTCCAGAGTATATGACTTTTTATCCTTCTATATCAAAAAGACCTGCATCTGGCCATCTTGTTTCGCATATGCCAAGTATATTAATATGCAATCTCTCCATTTCTAGTTTAACGTTTGCTAGCTTTCCCGCTCGATACAATGTGCGTACATTCCATGTTCCAATTCTCAAAGCGGTCTTGTTTCTGACAGTAGTAGGCTGACGGTCCAGACCCACCTGTCGAACATGGGCATTCCGACCGAGCGAGGAGTTAATGGCTGTAATACTATCAACTCCATTCACGCTGTTATCGTTAGACTTGAATCTGTTCATGTTCATGGTTGTTCTTGGCAAGATACAGTGGTGGTTTGCCATTGCCTTCCACTGGCGGTTGGCCACTCATCTTATGGTCTCATTTGTGCCCTAAGCATACCGCAATGCGTGTGCAGGTTGCGCCTTTGTTGCCGTTGGTCTAGCTTGAGACTCTTCCGCCAATTCCACCGCTTCCTGACTTCGCGCTTCAGTGTGAGACAAACACTGTTTTACTGGTTACCCTCATATCGTTTAGCCCGCCAGCTGAAGCGGTTTAACGGGGTATGGCCGCTGCCGCGCACAAGCAGCTACGTGGAGCCAGACATGAGAGTTGGACACCTTCAGGAGACCAGTGGGTCCATTGCCTTAAAAAGGCCAGCTGATGGTTGCCACTGGATTGTACTCCATCCGAATACCCTATACCCCCTATATTGGATACTATGCCTAAATATGATGAAAAATCATCAAACAAGCAAAATTTGTAAACTAATGAAACATTAATGAAAATTAGTTTCTTCAGGTTTTTTTTTATGTTTGTACTAATGAGTCAACACACATCAAGGCTAAATGTCACTCGAGGATGAGTGTTGATGAGATGGATAGATTGACAGATGGGTGATGATAAGTATTGTGAAAGGGACGAAAGATATAAATGAATGAATAAAATTTGATGACTTATAAGGAAGGTTTTAACATGTGTTTATTGACATTTGATTTAAAGATGTCCATGTTGTAGTCCTCCAGGAAGCAATCTTGTGGCAAAGTGTTCCACAGATTGGAGGTTCTTGGAAAAAACTCTTTTCATGGAAATTCCGCTTGATGTTAAGCACATGGAGGAAGAAAGGAAATTTTTTTGCAGTAGTAGCAAGACGCTTTCTCGCTGTAAAAGTTTTTTGAAAGGATTTGGAAAAGAGATGTAATTATAATAGAGTGATGACATCCTTATTATGCTATTTGTATCTAAATGTAACTTCTTAAAACATTTTAAAGTACAGTAGATTTCAGATTTGTTTTTACCTTGAAAGTAATCTATCTAAACATCAGTCGATAATCATTCATACCAATTTTGTCGGTTACGAAAGCAACGTGGTGAAGTCTTAATAATGCTATTTTCCCAGAAAATTACGTAAGCACGTTATAGGCTTTACTATTCCCTGAACGATGAATAATTAAGTCTGATTCTATACACAAATATTTTGCCGAAAAGTCCCAGTTATTTCCACAATATCTCTCGAATGCCGAAAAATTGGTATAAATTAGTTTCATTGGATGATTAAATTTCCATGAGATTAATAAGTATGAATACAAGACGTTTTCTCTGAGAGCCTACATAATGATCACTCCAGCAAAATATTTTATATATGTCATCAAAAAATCAAAAAATATTTTCCTATTATATAGTTTAATTTGCTAGTTAAACTTTGATAATACTACTCCAGCATTAATAAAAACAACTAAAATGTCAAGATATATGAGGTCATAATCCCACTGTCATCACAACAAATTCAGCAAAGGAAGGCTTTTCAAAATCAATAAATGGATTTTTGACATATTAACGAAACAAAAATTTCAATTTTGCCCATGGTATATTTTTGGGTTTTAAATCGAACAGGGGTTAGGTATAACTTGTCCTTCCCTGACATGTTCTTGAACTTTATGCAAGCGTAACGCACTACCAGGCAGGCTCTGGTATGGAGCACTCGGGAAAAAAAGAGAAGAAGCTCAAGTAAACCAATGGAGGGGAGCCTCGATGAAGATGGAAGAAACACCGGGTTTAAGTCGAGATAATTCCAAATGACAGCATAAAATAGAGAATTGTAGAGAATCGTTGTCGATTTTTTATTCTCCTTGGGTAGTTGAAAGCCTAAATAGATAAGTACCTAGGTCATATATTAACACAGTACATCGATTAAAAACGAACAACATCACAAATGTTGACAACATTCTTTTAGAAACAGAAACAGATTTATGAGCAAATGTGTTATGGAGGGGAAACAAGCAGTCGAACACCTCCACCTTATTTTTCTCAATCACAAGAGCATCAAGGTGACATGTCTTTCGTCTTTTACATATACAGCATCACTCCAGCCTTTGGGTTTTCTCTTTTCAATTAAATTAACAATTCTCTCAGACTTGCTTCGATATTGGCTAACAGATGTCTTTAGCTTATCTTATGTTTTTGACTTCACGTCTTCCAATTTTAATTCTCATTTTCATCTCATTTAATCTCGCCTATTTCATTACATGTTCACTGTAAAAATAAAAATGATAAGGTAAAAGGAAATACCTCTGTCAAAGTTCTTTACTTATTGGAAAACCAATCAATGTCACCACAACCTGTTTTTACTGTGACTCACTACCAGATTAAAAAACTCCTACAAATTTAGAATAAGGCATTAAAAATTATTAAAATATAAACTATAATCTCGGGGAAGGAGCAAAGGACATCGTTAAAACAGGTGAAAAGAAAAAAACTTAGATGCCTAAAGCGTTACAAGAATGAAATGAAAAGGAATTGGAAATCTTCTCTATATATACCCTCTCTTGCCAAATCCTCCAGTTTGGTGCACACATATTTTTCACTTTTCTACAATTTCAAACCCTTTCCATCTATATTAGATTATTTTCACATTATCCTAAATCGATAAACGTTACTATCAATAAGAATGGCAAGTTTTCTGTCTTAATTCGGTCAGAATGATAAAATGGTATCTTAATAAAATAAAGGCGATATCCTAAGCTCATACGTCACACCATATATCTATCTTTGGCAATAATGTTACACTGTAAAACAGACTCATTTAATTACCTTTGACCTCAAATATTCCTGAGTGCAACTCTACAGGAAGTGAAGTATATTGATTTGTAAAGTATTTACTTCAGTCATAAAACAATTACTACGTTTTTGAACCACTCATTTCTTTAAATTTTGATTAAATGATTTTGGAAAACACTGACAATAAAGGCACTTAAATATTAAAATTAATGTTAAAGTGCCAAAAATAGAAGAAAATCACCTCGCAGGAAAATGACTTGCCACTTCATTGCATATAAATTTCATAAAAAAATATTGAAGCTTGTAGTTTGGAACTATTTTTGAGCACAAAGTCTGTTGTTTCTTTATTTGTTACGAAGAACCGGAATTTATAGGTTTCAGAAGCTAGATACTTATGTTCGGAAACTATTAGGCTAGAATACATAGCAGTAATGGCACTCATTAGTTGGCACAATTAAAAAATCTAACAGCAGGTTATCGATGTAAGATTGTGTGCTTTACGTTTTCAGCCAAAGTTATTGTAAGGAATCGAAGCTACTGGGCATGTGACGTTAACTTGAAAATGTTTCTTCATTACTTTTAGTCGACAGGTTTTCTATTTTGGGTAGAGGTCGGTGATAAAGTTCTGCCAAAATTTTTCTCCTTCTTGAAGTGGAGAAGCTCAGTCTTCATTTCCTTCCATTTCGTTAGATTGTCAAAAAGGTATCCCCTTGTCTTCTTCGATCCCCTTCTATCAAGGCAATCTCTGTAAAAGTCAGATATTCTACCATCTCTCTGGTCATAATATCTCCGGGGAATCGTAATTTACTTTTTCATATGCTATTTTCATATGATGTTTTTTTTTTCTGTCCTGCTCTGTCGCGTACTTGGTCATTCATCACCTAATCTGTGCAAGAATTTTCAACAAGCTTCTTTTGACTCAATTTTTCACCTCATCTTTGTTTCACTACACAATTAAGAATAGGTAATGTCTGTTAAAATATCCTTTGTCTTCAGTTGTAGCACTGGACTGGCAACTACAATGCCCATACCTTAAAGCGATGCCTTGGTGATTCCTGTGTCACATACTTCTTCGCTTGCTCTAAAACTTAGAATTTGCAGGAAGCTACTTTCTGTTGATCATTAGATATTTTCTTATCAGTCCTTTTGTCATGCTGACTCGCTCACAACACTTAAGAAGGCTTTGTAAACTTTCTTTCCTTTGTGAATATTAAAACTGTATTGTAACCATGACAAATATTACTGAATATGACAGCTTCAAAGTTAGACCTTTCATATCTGTCAAATTCCATTGGGATTGAATCCCTTTTCAAAGCCTGGAAAAAAATACAAAAAGAGATATGTATTTCCTTCTTTCTCTGAAGCTCCTTCAATAACTTTCATTGTCCAGATAGTGATGTTCCGGAACCTTCTATGAAGCCAAACTGCATTAAGAAAATTTCGAATGGCCATTTATTCTGACTCTGTTCATTAATACTTACAATAAACCTTGTTGACATGCCTCTTCAGATCGACAGTGTTATTTAGTTCATATGCTGTGGTTTTAGATTTCTTTGAAAAAAAGGTACAAAGACTTGCATGTGCCATCTCTCCAATTTTGTAGATCTGAATTAAAGCATCGGTTAATTTTTCAAAGGCGATATCTTCCAGTGCTAAAATAACCTTAATCGCGATGTTATCTGCAACTATCGTTTTGCTCCGTTGCAGTTTTCCTACTTGAGACTGAAGAACAGTCTATCCATAAGAGTTCTTTTTCTTTTAGTATTATAGTTAAAACAATAAAACACTAAAACAAGATAACGTACATGCTATACTCTGATACCAGAAAATGATAAATGTTTACCACATGAAACCACCTATAGTACTAATATTCAAAGGAGTATAAAAAATAAATATACTTCTGATGGAGACATTAGTAATATTACTGGAAGCCATTGATATTATTTTACATCAAAGATTAAATGCAGTACAAAAATCTGTGTCACAGAAGGGAGAGAACCATATTGAAAATTCATTACATGCAGTGCAACGTGAGCAGATCAACTATATCGGTTTAACTAAAGCTGAAAGAAATAACATCAGTTAAAAGAATGTTCTATGGCAGGCAGAAGGAGCCAGACGTATGCAAGGATAAAGTATTAGCTCGAAGATAATTGATTACTGCTTAATTTTTTTTATGTTAAAGAGAATATCCTACTTATACATTTAAGTATCATATGTCCAATGCAGTACATCTGAATTTTGCTGTATCATGAATTACACACTTATTGTTATATTTTCAGTTGTTCAATACCCCTCGGCTCTTTGGGGACAATGAGTTGTACTCCTGATTTATCACAGACACGCCCGTGTAACCGCTTTTCAGGTAAAATCGATGCAAAAATGGTCCTTAAGGACGCAAAAGCTACGTACGTCCAGCAAACACAATATTCGATTTGAAGAGATTAACATTGTATTAAGTTAAAAAGCTTTCATAAACGCGTTAGTTCCACTTTGCAGCAATTCTCGGAAAAATGGTTTTTGAGTTGAAGCTACATCATGTACATACAAGGTACATATTGTTTGATATGGCATTAAGAGAGATAGAGACGGGGGGAGAGCGAAGATAGAGAAGGAGGGAGAGAGGGAGAGAGAGGGGGGAGAGAGAGAAGAAGAGAGACAGACAGACACAGAGAGATAGACAGACACACAGAGAGACAGAGAGACAGAGAGAGAGACAGAAAGAAAGAGACAGAAACAGAGACAGAAACAGAGAGAGAGAGAGACAGAAAGAGAGAGAGAGAGAGAGAGAGAGAGAGAGAGAGAGAGAGAGAGAGAGAGCGAGAGAGAGAGATACAGAGAGAGAGAGAGAGAGAGAGAGAGAGAGAGAGAGAGAGNAGAAAGAGAGAGAGAGAGAGAAAGAGAAAGAGAGAGAGAAACAGAGAGAGGGAGAGGGACAGAGAGAGAGAGAGAGAGAGAGAGAGAGAGAGAGAGAGAGAGAGAGACAGAGAGAGAGAGAGAGAGAGAGAGAGAGAGACAGACAGAGAGACAGAGACAGAGAGGAGTGGAGAAAGCAGAGGAAGGAAAAGGAGAATGGAAAAGCAAAGAAAATATAAAGTTTGGGAAAGGAAAGCGGAGAAAGAGATAAAAAAAGATATAGGCGAGAAAAGGGAAAGTCTTTTCTCATACATTAGTCACTTTTATTTCAAAGCGCTAGGTCTCCCTAGGACAGTAATCCTCAGCGAGAGGAATTTGGAATGTCTGAGGAGAAAATTAGCCCTGGGGAGGAAATAAAGTATCTTAAATCCATTTATGGATTTTTATTATCATCAGTTTTGTGTTTCACTTGCTTGCAGTGAATAGGATTTTATTCATACTTGCAGGTCATCAAAAGGTGATTGGCTGGGCTTATTACAACGACTGGACTCCTGGAGTGAGTTCGTATATCAAACATGATTTGGGAGAGAAAAGTCTGGTAGAGCTTGTTTCATCCTCACAGCTGGACTCAAAATGTGGATAAAAAGCACGGTAGTAATTTCAGTCTTGATCTGGGTGATATTTTTCCATTTCTTCTTTTTCTTCTTCTTCTTGTCCTATTTTGCCAAATCAATTTGCTCCAGTAGTTTGCAGATTCTACAGCTGTGTATGTTGGAATTGAGAACTGAGAGACCTGCAGGAGAGTATTTGTGACTCCTTGGTAGGCTGACTTGGTTCTCATAGGGATGTGCGATGGGGGTGTCTGCAAAGCAGAGATCAGGATTATAGTTCTTTCTCCGACGTCCATAGTTGAAGGACTGTGGCAGTGTTTTGGCGTGAATAGGAAACAGATTGGTTGTATTCGTATAGTCCTCAAGACGTAGACCGTTAGCATTTCCTTCTCGGTATTCCCAAAGTGGAGCGTTGGAATGAAAATCTCCTACGACAATCCACTGTTTCCTTGTACAAGCTTCGGGGATGATACGAAGGTGATCTTTGATGATTTGTAGATGGAGATGAAGGTTACACCTTTGCGGTACACGGTGACATATTCAATGTTTTCCATCGATGTTTCAGCGTGGGTTCTCTCTATGCTAAGGTTTGGTTTAGAGAACACGGCTGAACCGTACTTCTTGTGTCTGATTTTGACAATGCTTTTCGTTCCATTGATAGCTGGACTGCTCCTTCCCTGCTTTAGATGGACCTCATACAGACAGATGATGTTGAAATTGCACGCAGTTCAAGCAAGTATTTTTGCCTTCTCGTCTGAGTATCCTTCTATGTTGAAAAACATAACAGCTAGGGCCAGTTGTAACAAGGACCCATGGATTTGACTATAGTAATCAGGCATTGGAGTTCGAGTTAGTGATTATCAAAAGCAATGATTTAGTTGCCCTAGGTGGTTACAAAGATTGGCCTTATCGATTGCTCGCGATTTCTCGGTAAGATGATCAGCGTTTCCCCAAGATGATTCACGTGGAGATTCTTTGCATACATAACCCCCCTTTTTCACTATCTACTTGTGAATATATTTTTATATGGTTTTTTACTTCATAATATCAAAGACCAAATGAAGAGTCATTGGTTTCAAGTAATCAAAAACAGCTTCTGTATTCAGTTCATTATTTGAAATAGGTATTTATTCCTGATCCCAGGGAATGAACAAAACCATACTGTGCGCAAGAAACCTGTCCATTGCTTCTATGCAACCATCAAAGCTTGAAGACGATTTGAAGCGTCTTCACACCAAGCATTCTGGAAAGCCAAGTGACCTTTATAAACGCCACGGAAGCAAGACGTCGAGAACGAAGGAGAATTCAACAGAATGATTTTTTTAAGGAAGACCTATCGCAACAAGAACGTGTACTGGTAGGGAGTTACGAATCGAGTCTTCTCGACAAAAGAAAGCCTAACCCCAAAAAATGTTGGTAAGAACTGTTGAAACCAGCGTAAGAGATCTACCATGGAGGCCAGCAAACTATGGCTAAGCAATGACACAGCGTCGCCACGTGGATTATATCTGATGATATTGAATCCCAGTTGGTGAAAATTATCACGGCCCTTGATGAAACAGTTGTCCACGATAGTGAAGTTCTGTTGTTTACCTGCGCTCAATTTCATCACAATTCTCAGTTTGTTGATTTAATGTTATTCTGTAAATCACTACCAACGACTATTACTGCTTAAGACATGTACAGGGTAGTTAAGGATTACCTGATTGCGAATAAAATCCCAGTTTCAAACATCATATCTACGGCAATGGATGGGGTGCCGAAATGGTGTTTTGGAGACAACAATCTCAATATGCTGACTATTGAATGCGTCATCGCAAAAATCTTTTTGCCAACGATCTCAGTGCTGAGGTTTATAAGGCTTTGAAGAATGTTATCAAAGTGATCAACTATACCAACGTCAATCAAAAACCTGAACGGCTGTGTACAGTGTTTTATCAAGAATTAAAAGGGGATTATATCAGGTTGTTAATCAATACAGTTGCCTTAAAAGGTTGGTCTCACTTGATGATACTGTGGTTGATTTTGGTGGCGAGGTTTCCAATACCTGCAATATAATGAATCTAAACTTCTCTTTTCGACTATATTTTTAAAAATTGATTCACTTGTAGAGGCCTACAAGGGAAGTAAAAATCCATCCTGTAATGTAAGACGAGAACCTGTGCCTTAATCTCTAAATAATCTTTGTGTAACGCACAAGTATTCGTAATTTTTTTTTCACTTTTAAACAATCAATCAGTGCAAATTTTGTGACAAAACAGCGAGGATAATTTGTAACCAACTTGAAAAACTTTCAGTTGACCTTTTATTTGATCTGTCCATCACCTTATTTGCTTAGATAACGCAGCCAATCCTCTTTGACTGTGCAAGTTATAATTTATTTGGGTAGGGCGCCGCCATTCTCGATGAACTCATCGAGCTCCAAAATGAGGTAAGTGCAAAACCAATTCATAAAATGAAAGCAGAACTGGCGTGGCTGGATGCACAAATTGCATCAAATTACGAGACTGGCTGCCATCTATCAGAAACAACTGCTGCCGTTTCCCACTATGTACTTAGTAGAACTGCGCTCCAGCGCAGTCACGTTATTAGACATTATTAGTTACACACGTCGTTCGCTGAATATGAATGAACGAGGTGATCTAAGCCTTAAATTGACAAATCTTGTAGCAGGCATTGTAAACCTGGCTGCCAATCGTCAGGTTCGNTAATTTATTTGGGTAGGGCGCCGCCATTCTCGATGAACTCCTCGAGCTCCAAAATGAGGTAAGTGCAAAACCAATTCATAAAATGAAAGCAGAACTGGCGTGGCTGGATGCACAAATTGCATCAAATTACAAGACTGGCTGCCATCTATCAGAAACAACTGCTGCCGTTTCCCACTATGTACTTAGTAGAACTGCGCTCCAGCGCAGTCACGTTATTAGACATTATTAGTTACACACGTCGTTCGCTGAATATGAATGAACGAGGTGATCTAAGCCTTAAATTGACAAATCTTGTAGCAGGCATTGTAAACCTGGCTGCCAATTGTCAGGTTCAGGGTTTGCATTAGGTTTAAGAGTTACTTGTAAATTTTGTTTCTTTTTTTCTTTTACGATTCAAATTATTTTCCGTCTTTAAAGTTCAGTGAAGAAAAATATTGTTAGTAATTATGACAAAGCAACTTTGTTTTATACATTCTTACTTTGCCAATGCTATTCAATATCACGGTTCAAATGCTAATTTTGTAAGTAAGGATCAATGATACTAAAATATTCAATGCTTATCAATTAATTTTGAAGCAATGGTAGCATTCAATAGTTGCCGACGGAGGAATGGTAAGCAAAAGGTTGAGAACCACTGTTCTAGGAGATGCTCTTCGTACAAGTAGCTGTGGAAATTATCCATTAAAACTTTTTACGAAAGCAAAAGTAATTCAAAATCGTTTTCAAAAATGTATTGTCATTTACAGAAGAAAAAGCTGATCTGATTGTCTTGTTACCATCCTAAACATTTTGTTGCTACAAATATTGCTACACCTATTGTAAATTTTAGAAACGAACTACATTCTACAATTTACGACGGTAGTTTTGTTACTCCGTTTAACTACACATCCATGGGATTACAACTTTAAAATGTGAGGATAAAATGATGCAAGAAAGAAACAAGTTAACAACTACATTGTTTTTCAAAAAGTCGTTTCTTTCACATTGATATTTTCAAGGAAACGTAACAGCACAGGTACAAAACCTTTAGCAGTACAAACTATTGAAAGCGACAGGATATTACTGTAAACCAAATACAAAAGAGCACATTTATTCCGGGGGCAACTATTTAATGCCATAATTTCTAATTTTATTTTCTTTCTTTTCTTTCCGTCCTTCTTTCTTTCAATCTTCGTATGAATTCTTTAAGTAGGCAGTGAATATTTAGGAAAAAATACCACATTGCTTTGTTGCATTTCGTGAGCAAGACCAAGTTTCAAAATGTGTAGAGCAAACCAGAGGATAAAAAGTTAGTTTCCATGACAGCTGACGTAAAAGCATTCCAATTCTAGTTCAATTAACATCTGTACAGTGTAATTAATATCAAAGCATCATTAAAATCCACTTTGCGCATCCGTAACATTTTTATTGGGAAAAATGAAGTTGCGAGAAGCAATAACAATAATAGAAATTGTAAAAATAAAATATTAAATAAATATTTAGTCATAGTTCCCAATTATTTTCCAACTTTTAATGGAGGTATTCATCCAGTTTTGCCTAATGCAAGTCAGGGATTTCAAAGACGATTGAGGGCATGGTATATTTTCAGCGCTGGTCCAAGTTTTATTCCCATTATTCTCACGATATCTGCTTGGCTTAACAGAAAAAGTGCTTGTCCATCAACTTGCTGCATGTGAACCAAAACAGAGGAAAAGATTATTACAAAACTAAGTTAAATAGATCAAACAACATATGATTTAACATTAGACAACGTCAAGGAAACCCACTTTTATCAAGGTCAAAGGTTTTCACTATAACCCATAACGTAAGTATAACGTGAACTTACTTAGAACTGTAATATTCTGTGTGCTTATCTTCTGCGCTAGATTGTTTCGCAATAAAGAAAACTGCAAACAAGTATGTTTTCAACAAAACAGGTAATGGTATAGCTTAACTTCCAATTAATCACCATAAAATCACTTGTGAGTATTTTCAATGGTCTTGTTGGGGTCGAGATGAATTTGCTGCATCAAGAATAAAATTTTTGGACCCAGACAACGTCTGATTGAGCAGACAGTTTCTTCTCCAAATACCTGGAAGCAAAGAAACCTGTTACAGTGTCCTTTGATTCCCGGGACTGGCAAGTGCCTAATAAATAAAGTAAAAAACCCCGAGACATTCAGTTATACTGATCAATGTATTGACAATCAGACTGCTCCATGATGTCGTACATGTTTCATAACATTTCATTTGACGACAGAGAAGTTATGCTATTTTCGTCTTCTAGGCAGGGCACCTTACAATGTTTCTTATTAATTCAGGCAAAAGGAATAGAACGTTTTAATATTTGGTGAGGGGGCTTATTATCCCAGTGGTTCAAATGGTCGATTATGTGACCTAGTTCACAAATAAGTAATTAAATTCAGCTTTATTTCCTTCTGGCCTAAATCATTTTTAATTTGGAACATTTTTCTGCTTTTCTGCTTTTAACGTCCCCCACCTCCCCTCTTCCCAGCAAACTACCGTACTGCCCGCAAAGGTAGGCCAGTACGACTGAACTACTTTGAGAAACAATTCGCTTTCATATTACAAGCATTTGTCTCACTAAGATGCTTTAAGCAGACTGGTATAAGATGGTAATTTATTATTTGGCAGATAACAAATTAGATACTAAAAAGGAAGATCCAGCAGCATTCACATCTTTACTCCCCCATCCAGTCTTGTGCAAATCCAGGAATAAAATACGACATTTTATATCTAACATAATAAAGTTCGTAATGTATCTTGACTGTATCCACAGCTAGTCCAATACTTCAAGGCATTTCTTGTCAATCTGTGAGCTGCATGCAGATGCTGACAGATCAGATGCTGATCAGTATACAGATGCAGTATACAGAGTTTCGCTTAAACGTTGTCTCTGGCCAGTATCAACCAAAATGCGTCACCATCGAAATAGGCGTCAAACAAGGGTGTATCTTATCCACTTACGTTTTTGTCCTGCCTAAAATAACTAGTACATATTCAAGTCTTTTTAACAATTGCTGGAAGAAATCAGTCAAGACCTTTTCTCCTGTTGTACATTACAACCTTACAGCAAGTCTCTACTTTAGACTACACATAACTTTTTCTTTTTCCCATTTTCGCCCACAAAAAACAATCAACTCGATAAAATAAAACATAAGTGTGAAGAGAGTTCAGTTACGAATACACATCAATATTTTGGTAGCTGCGATTTCAATAACGAATTTCAAAAAATCTTCAACGTACTGGATACACCATAATTTCTTTTCCATAAGTAAGTTTCGCTTATATTTCAAAACAAGAACACAGTCAAATGCTTCAAAGTTCTTGATTGAATTATCAAGGGCTGGGCATTTCAAAAGTAAAGTTCATGGTAGTAATCTTATAAAAAAAGTCCACAAAAAAATCCTCATTTTAACTTTAAGTCGCTCAAAGAAACTACTTGCCACTTACCTGATCTTCAAAACAGTGTGCATGATCACCTAAACCAATGCCTTCAACAAACTGTACAACATCGGAAACTGACCAGCTCAACACTCGTGTATCTCGTGGGCGTTTTTCTGAAGGAACTTTGGTATTTGATTGAAATGAAGTGAGACTTGGAGATATTGCAACCGTGGAGACAATTGTTTGCGTTTTCTTTTTCAAGGGCTCCCGAGCTGTAGCGTTGCCTGGAAGAGAATAAAAAGAACCCCAACTGAAGATAAGAAAGCCTTGGTAAATTAATGCAGACAAAGAAATATGCCCATGTAATAGTTCAAAATCCCTCCATTCAATTGTGAAGATATATTGCAGGAGAGGATTAACAAAGAAAAAAATAATTAAAAGCTAAAAATTTCATTGAACTAAATTCGAACCACTGGCTTCCGTAACCATCTGTTATATAAACTGAAATTTCGACTCCACGCCCTCAGTTTGATCATTTCTGCAAATTACTCTTCCAACTTACTACGGCAATCTTTTATCAGATCCCTTTTGTTTGTCACCCTATGCAAAGTACGTATACTGGAAAGAGGCTTACAGGGAATGACCAATCAATCGCTTTCATTGATAATGCCGGTTATGCGTAATTCATAACATGGCCTTGATTTAAATGCAAAACGGAAAATTCGCTTAAGAATCAAAACTTAAAACCTATGTTTTTTAATACTAAAACTAATAAGCTAAAACTAATAGGCTTACAGGGAATGACCAATCAATCGCTTTCATTGATAATGCCGGTTATACGTAATTCATAACATGGCCTTGATTTAAATGCAAAACGGAAAATTCGCTTAAGAATCAAAACTTAAAACCTATGTTTTTTAATACTAAAACTAATAAGCTAAAACTAATAGGCTTACAGGGAATGACCAATCAATCGCTTTCATTGATAATGCCGGTTATACGTAATTCATAACATGGCCTTGATTTAAATGCAAAACGGACAATTCGCTTAAGACTCAAAACTTAAAACCTNAAAATCCCTCCATTCAATTGTGAAGATATATTGCAGGAGAGGATTAACAAAGAAAAAAATAATTAAAAGCTAAAAATTTCATTGAACTAAATTCGAACCACTGGCTTCCGTAACCATCTGTTATATAAACTGAAATTTCGACTCCACGCCCTCAGTTTGATCATTTCTGCAAATTACTCTTCCAACTTACTACGGCAATCTTTTATCAGATCCCTTTTGTTTGTCACCCTATGCAAAGTACGTATACTGGAAAGAGGCTTACAGGGAATGACCAATCAATCGCTTTCATTGATAATGCCGGTTATGCGTAATTCATAACATGGCCTTGATTTAAATGCAAAACTGAAAATTCGCTTAAGAATCAAAACTTAAAACCTATGTTTTTTAATACTAAAACTAATAAGCTAAAACTAATAGGCTTACAGGGAATGACCAATCAATCGCTTTCATTGATAATGCCGGTTATACGTAATTCATAACATGGCCTTGATTTAAATGCAAAACGGACAATTCGCTTAAGAATCAAAACTTAAAACCTATGTTTTTTAATACTAAACTAATAACGTTTTAGTTGTAGCGCCTCGAAAATCTTGCCACCATCAATGAATTGTGAACTCTACCCCTAAATTATACTCTTCTTGAGATCATATATAAAGTGTGGGTGGGGGTTTAGCATATCCTTTCCCAAACTTGCAGATTCCTTAAAGGTGTGAACACCACAAGGCCTGACGTAGGATGTCAATTTTACGTTTGAACCACAACTAAATGTTTCACTTTGAGGAATCATAATTTGAAAACTTGAGGTACACAAACTAAGAAGAAAAAATTGTCTGAGCTTTCACACGAGACGATTTGACAAAGCAAAGAAACAAGCAATGGCGTGTTCTTGAATATCCAGCCATTTTATATTTAAAGCAAAAAAAAACAATTACCCTAAAACAAACAAAAACAAAACTATTTAGCCCGTTTCAAAAGGGACTTCCATTTCACTTTTCCTCATTCACGCACTGTCGCTTTTAATCCTAGGTATAGTGTGTTCTATTTGGTATCAAGTAAACAATTCTTATTTACTGTAGTTGTACGAAAAAGAGTTTTAACTGATACGATTTGTCCTGTTCAATTTTATCAAATACATATACATACACTTATTGCAAAAACAACGTTATAGTTTTTTGACCTGTCATTTTTCTTCTGTAAATGGTTTTTGCTTGGGCGAAAGTGCTAAACAAATTCTGTTTCATCGGTTGCTACTGACACAAATGTAATATTTCCGAAGTGTGTTGGGTCCAAATAACCATGTCATAAAAATAGGGAACAATAAAACGGTGTATTCTGTTCAAGATAACTTTGAGCTAAATCAGTTACGTTTAGTGTAATCTATGCTGAGCAAAACGGGTGGCTGCACTATCGTAATCACATCGAAAGATGCATAACACAGAAATCAATCCACGCGTAAACTTTACCTGGCATTCAGTAATAAATTGGTTGACCGGAATAAGTCTATTTAAATAGGGTGAAAATTTTATTTACAAAAAATTACGAAAGAAAGTGCAAGCAGTTTTTTTAGAGTCTGCAAAAATATCAAAATCCTCTTCAAAATTTCTTACCTGTTTCGTTAAATATCCTTTTCCGCTTGAAAATCTTGCCTTTTCCAGCTTTTAACCTATATCTTTATCGGGAAGAAATGGGGTATAATTTCTGTATCATAAGAGTTTCTTTAAAGTTTACCAATAGCTGATTATTTTTTTCCTTGGTTGCTACGTATTAATTCCAAAATACAACTAGACTATGTAGCAAGAGGCCACAGAACGAAAACAACAACAAAAAAACCGGAGAGCAGAACGAAAGGGATCCTAATATTCTGAAAGACAGGATATACGCAGGGGAGGAAGGTACAATGCAGACGTTATGCTTAAGGTACCATGCAAAAGTGATTATCCCCACTTTTGCATGGTACCTTATCATCATCCTAAACACTTTCCGGGACATGTTTTGGGAAAAGGGGCAAGAAAATGTTTTCCCTGTAGGTATGTACTGTGTCTCTGGTGAAAAGACTTACACAGCAAATCTATTGACCCGAATCCAATTATTTAAGAATTTGAATAATACGTGCATAAAAGCTGGGGGAAAGTATGTGTCTGGAATAAAATTAGTATAAGTCGCCTTTTTGATAAACATTGAAGATTCCATCGAATAATGGGGGGCAGAGAAAAAACTACAGTAACTCACTCTTGGGCAAGTGTTGATCAATGATTTGGAGAGCTAAAGCTAGATCTTCAACCCGCAGAGGATTCCATTTTTTATGTACTAGTGAGTCATCACACATCAAGGCCAAAAGCCACTCGAGAATGAAGGTTAATGAGATGGACAGACTGACAGGTGGAAGATGAAAAGTATTGTGAATGGGGCAAAAAATATAAATGAATTAATAAAATTTGATGACTTATAAGGAAGGTTTTGACAAGTGTTTATTGACATTAAGGTGTCCATGTTGTAGCCATCTGGGAAGCAATCTTGTGGCAAAGTGTTCCACAGATTGGAGGATCTTGGAAAAAAACTCTTTTCACGGAAATTCCGTTTGATGTTAGGCACATGGAGGAAGAAATGAAAATATTTTGCAGTAGTGGTAGCAAGACGCGTTGGTTTCAAGGCAAGAGGTCATAAAGTTTCGGAGATGAAATCACAGAAACGTTTCTTTCAGTTACTAAGTATAATTAATTTACTTTTCTTCAATTTTGTAACTGGCCATTTAGCTACCTTAAATCGGTAATCCTAATTTTTAATTCCACAGATCTTTCCGTAAAAAAACAATAAAAAACAGTTGTTCTGTGGTCCATAGCAAAAAATATCAAGTGTCATCTAAACCCTACAATATAACTTTGGACAAATTCTTGATCCAAGAATCACAAATGAACTTCTTGAACACCTTGGATCCTCAGCAAAGAAAATCCTTTGAAACATATTTAATACCAGCTGAGGGTATAAAATGGAATGGAATAATAAACCAAAAAATGATAGCAATTATACAGAAAGCCGATGGACATTAAACTCTCTGGAATTAAGTAGATTCTAGCCCTCCTTTTCGTCCAAAGACTTACTTGTTTAACGACGACAAAATGCGTCCAGCTCTTGCTGATGTAAGCAGTCGACCTGTTTTATCAGAGACGCTATCCTCGGCTCGTTTTGCAGGCCTGCCCACGATCCTTCCTGGTATTCTGAAAAAAAAAACAACCTACAATAATCCCTGAAAATTGTATATTAAAATCTTAAGCAAATAATGACCAATAATCAAAGCCAATAAAAAAACCTCGTAGGAGCTTTAGTAGTATATAAGCTTCATTGTAGCTAGCATGCGTTTAGCAAGCAATGAGTACCACAACCTACGAAAACACTACAGAAAAAACTCCCAACAAATTACAGGTACAGGAAAAATATATTTTGTACTTGAAAAAAACAGCCAATACTTCAATGCCACATTTATTGATCCGCTTCATTTTTTTGAAAGTAGTGGAAGGAAATAAAAATGAATAAAAAAGTGCGCGGTTTAAGACAGTTTGTCATTACTTTTTCGTTAAGAAAGAAGCCGTACACATAGCCTCATTTCAATAGTAAATTCGGTGAGAAGTAGCAATTACAGGAATGTGGTACAATTATTGTTTCACATGTTGCGCTTAGTATACTACGCCTGACTGTCAGTGGTTACCAAAAGTCATCATAGCAACACCAGTATAGCCAAAACCAGGATAAAAACAGATAAAACAGTCGTTATTTTCTTGGTTCGGGAAAATGGGGCACAGGATAATTCAATCAATATGTACCCCGTCAATAATGAAAGCAGTAGTTGTAATGCCAGTGAATGCAATTTGCAGCAATGAAGGTTGAAAAACCAAATACGGGAATCTGATACTTGCATTAATAAAAAAACCAATATTTATCTGAGTGAGTTTACCTTGATTTTGTAACAAAAAGAGTCAATTTTCGATAAACTCCATTGTGTGGCGTATAAAAAGCAGAGATTAGCTCTCTTGCCAATTGAACAGTAAAAGAACTTAAGGAGTAAAAAGTACTATATCAACATGGTACAAAAATGAAAAGAACTTAAGACAAATACAAAATGAAGGTTAAAGAAATGCTCCAAATCTCAGTCTGTCAAAAGGAACAGTTTTCTGAGCGTTTTCTCCATCTGGTAACTCCTTTGGAGTGAGAAAATACGTCAAAAACAAATACAAAATTATTTTATACTTAGGTTGATACTTAAACCACATGCAAGTTGCATATAGTTCTTCCAGTCACTAGTAGAACGTAATTCTATGTACAATACATAAACATGGGTGCTGATTTCTCAAAAGACAGGGCTCGAAGCAACATAGGGCGTTGAGTGCACAACACTCATTGGTCTGAAGATGCTAAACTTGAGAAAACATATGGAAAACGTCCCGTGTTCTCTATTACAATAAAAGAAAGGAGGTTAAAACTTGACAAATACTGGTGCTGAGTAAAATAAAATAATAATATTGTCTAGTACAGCCTAAAACCTCTGAGCTGGTCACGAAAACTCACCCAAAACGACGATGAGTTAGCAATTTGAAAACATGAGTTGGTTGTAAGAGAGAATCAATTGGCTGTGGCATCTTTCCTCCACAGTTCATGAGCAAAGAAACCGAAAATCGTCAATAAGACGATGGACAAGAATACTACGGGGAGCTGATTTCATCAAATAGCGATAAAGTGAAATTGAGGTAACCTCTTCCCATACCTAAGCCAACCAAAACTTAATTAAGATATCTCACCTCTGTTTAAGACTATCACTCCGTGTCAAACATTCTGGACTTTCTAGCCAAAGCAAAACGAAAAAAGAAGAACCAGTTAAATTTAACAATAGTTAACTACCAGACTTAAAATGTAAAAATGCTTGATATGTATCAACGTATACAATAATCAGTAGTAGCCCTTCACTTAAGCTGCCGATTTATTTTTTAGGATTTTTTCATACATGGAGCTTCTCCGTAGCATGCAGGGAATCCATAAAAAATTAAATGTCAAGTCATAAAACAATAAAAATATTGCAAAATTACTCGTGGTTTTCATGAGGGTGTTTGTGGAAGACACCGAAACTGGTTTAAACATTAGACGATAATTTTATCACAAAGTTTTCGTGTAGAAAAACCAATGCTAAAACATGTCAACTTGTCATTTCACATGATGTGAAAAAAGTATTTTTCATTCCATTCTGTATAAACTCTTCAGGAGAGGAAGTTAAGTAACAATTTTTGTGTCATCAATATTTCTATCTTTCTATCTTTCAATTAATATGTAATAAACTGTAACAACGAGCTAAAACTGAGCTGTAAAAAAACCCTGAGCTTAACTGATAATTATGCCTCAAAAATAAGTAATCGTGTTTTTAAGTAAATTGTACAAGCTTTTATAAACAAATAAAGTAGGGGACTCATCAAAAATAAAAATTACATGTGGTAACGTATTACAATGCATTCATATTCTGATAAAGGAAGAAAGAAAGGAAGTCCCATGTGGATACGGTTTAAAAGTACTAAAGAGTTATTTACTTTCAAATTGGATAAATAGGTGTTCGGGGGTTTGATCAGGAAAGGAGGTCCCATGCGGTTAGTCATTAGGTATCAAGTTG
>RDPX01000288.1:578980-610242 GCA_003991215.1 Morbakka virulenta | reverse complement strand
ACAAAGTGTGAAAGACAACCGAGTTTACTTTTACGTCGATAATACTGATTTTGTCGATCCTTTGTTAGCCTCTGATCATGGCTGAATCATTCAAACCTCGGAAACAATGGCAATTAACTGAAAACGAAACTATAACCAGCTTTGCCAACTGGCAGTCAAACATTTTGTACCACCTTTCCCTCAACAAAGGTCAGTTTTTGGACACACAATGGTCCAAGAAATCTGTACCGAACAGAGGTTTGGCTGCAGCTGGCGGGAAAACTTCAGTGCAGCGCAACATTGTTCTGGAACGTATGCTTGCACTGATTGCACAATTTGTGCCTTCTTTGTTACGAAATTATATCATCAAGAAAAGCACTAGTTTACACTGGATATGGCAACGCATAAGGAAGCACTACTCTTTCTCCCAATCGGAAGTCAAGTTCCTCAAGCTTTCCACCATTAAACGTGACAGCGACGAAGGTTATGAAACATTCTTTCAAAGGATTATGGCCCATCTCGAGGACAACCTATTAACCACCGATTCAGGTCTCATTCACGACGGTGAGCTTCCAGACACAAATGAAGAAATGTCACCTACGTTAGAACGCCTAGCTGTCTACATGTGGCTGAATCTCATTGATGAACGCCTACCCGCTCACGTTGCAAGGGTGTACCCACACGATTTACAAACAAAAACGTTGAAAGAGATCCAACCGCAACTTGCAGATGCAATGGACTGCCTCATTGCAGAGTTATCTGTCCAGGAAGACATCTCCATCAACTACTCAAATTCACGACGTTTCGCCCAACAAGCATCATCCCGTGAACGCTCATTTCCATCTAAACCGTCTTCGTCAAATGCAAAGTCCTGTATCCTGTGTAAATCTGCTGGTAGAAATCATCAAGGCCACAATATCTCTGGCTGTTGGTTCCTGTCGAAATTTGACAAACTAAACATTGCCAAGGCTCTTGCAGTAACTGTTGATGAAGACCTTCCCCAATTGATTTGAAGCATTGATTATGTCGTGAACCACGTGTCAGTTGCTGACATTCTTTCCGGTGCAGTCCGCATGCCATTCCTGAACAACAATGCCTGGCACTCTGCTCAACAAGAATCTCCTGCACTGCGTCGCACCTTTGCTCACCTCCAACAAGGCACTCGTCCTCCAAGAAAGGCCAGGCATGTCAATGATGTGAGGCGATACCTACGCATAGCTTCAATCTCAACTAATGGATTACTTGTAGTCACAAAAAACGATCCATATATCCACGAACATCGCCTCATCGTAGTTCCTGCTGCCTTGCTACCCGGACTACTAGCAGCTTTACATCTCCACCTCAGCCATCCCACCAAAAGTCAGCTTCAGAAAGCATTCGATCGCTACTTTTATGCCTTGGATAGCGTTCAACACATTGAAGCAGCTACATCACACTGTCACACATGCCAATCCTTAAAACGCCTACCGCTCGAGGTGCATGCTCAACATTCCTCCACAACACTACTCCACCTCCGACAGCAGTTTTCCGCTGATGTCTTGTATCGTACCAAACAGAAAATCTTTGTTTCTCGCGACATTTTCTCCAGCTACACTAACGCTACATTTATAGCAGATGAACGAGCAGACACCTTACGTTCCGCAATTTTGTCCTTAACACACTTCCTACGATCAAAAACCACTTTGATTCGCGTTGACAGTGCAACTGGATTCCAATCATTGAAAAATGACAAAATTTTGAACTCCTATGGTATTACACTGGACTTCGGCCGCATTAAGAACAAGAACAGTAATGCCACAATTGATAAAGGGATTCAAGAGCTAGAACTTGAGCTTCTAAAAGTCGAGCGTACTGGCAGACCATTGACACAACTTACATTAGAAAGCGCTCTGAATAATTTGAACTCTCGAATCCGAACACGAGGTTTGTCAGCTAAAGAAATTGTGCAACGCCGAGAGCAGTTGTCTGGCAGGGAGATAAACATCAATGACAAAGAACTAGCTAGTGCTCAAGATCATCTTCGAAAGCAGAATCATAACTCCAGTGCAATTTCCAAAGCCCGCGGGGGAAAGCCTGCTACAAGCGCCAACGTCCAGGTTGGAGACTTGGTTTTCATTAAACATGAAGGCTCAAAGCATAAATCTCGCGAACAATACATAGTCGTAAATGTTGAAGATACCACTGCTATTGTCCAGAAGTTCAATGACAGTACCTTTGCATCACGCAAGTACCACGTACCTCTGACGTCAATATTCCCAGCTCTTCCTCGTACCTTCCACCCGACGTTTCATGATTGGGATTTACATGATGATTCGGTATTTCCCAATGCCTTTAGCGATGACGAGCTACCCCACATTGACTCTCCAGCCGAACGGCTGGAAGAAGAAGAAGAAGAAGAAGTACCAGACGTACTTGAACAAGACAACAAACGTCCAAAACGAACTGTTCGCACTCCTCAGTATCTGGCTGACTATGAAGTTGATATTTAAAGGGTGACGTGCTAGTAACCGCTCCCCTTCTTCCGATAATTTGTTTCATGGTTTATGGACAGAAAGTGATTGCGCCATGCAACTTTATCTTCTCTAGTTAATAGGAACTATTGCATTTTAGAATTTGATATTTACGTTTTATATATTTCATTCTCATGGTTTAAGGACAGAAGGCGATTACGCCACGTGATTTTATTCCTGTTTACTATTGCGTCCGTATTAAGAAGATTGCTTTTGTTATTTCATGGACGTAGATAGCGTTTGATTCTCATGACAGAGGTTTAATAAATATATCTTTATCGTATAATTGGCCTGAGTTTGTTCTCAACTTCTGGCGCAAAGAAACAAAAGCAGAGGGCAGATATTTCTGAAAATGATCTAGAACATGACACACTGGGGACATGAGTAAACATGCAACTCATCAATGGTTAAGAACTATTCACGTACACTAAACAGTACCCTGACATGATAGTTGAGAAAAATACTTCAGTTATACTTCCTGAACTAAAAATGGTTCAAAAGCATGTCATAAAACCGAACCTGCAACAAAAACTTTTACATTTCAGGGCTTTGTCAATTACCTGAGTACAAGCACTCTTAAAATAAATGGAATGTCAGCAACATCAATAACTTATTTTTAAGCCAAATAGCTTAATTCCTTAAAAATGCATATTCTGTAAATATTTTATCAGTAGAAATACCTACAGTGCAGAAGCATACTTTTTATAATACAACCGATTCTACCGCCTTTAATGACTCTTTGACAGACAGACAGACAGACAGACAGACACACACACACACACACACACACACACACACCTGAACAGGACACAGTAAATAACATTGAGGTGTAAAGTTATACAGTACTTACAAGGTGGTGACTCAAGTGGATGTCCGGTTTTTTTGCACCACCCCACTGGATGAAGATCATGTGAATCACAGTCCATCCAATAATCAAACATAGAATCCCAACCATCGAAATGTATCTTTACACTAAATTCCTCAACCTGAGCTATTGTCGCTACACGAACTAGCGAAGGATTTCGAGGATCGACAACTTCCAGTTTATTTCCCGCCTTAAAAACTGGCAGTTGGCGCTAAGGGGGAAAAGAGTAAAAATACAACATAAAAGCATAATGAAATGAAGTTCTAAAATTACAAAACAGGGTATCGTTACTTTCAAAAGCTGTTGGGAAAAAACAACCAACAACAACAATAATAATAATAATAATAATAATAATGATAATAATGATGATTAATAAATAATAATAATAGTGTCATGAATAGTGTGCCTTGTTGGAGGTGAGCAGTGTTAAAAAAGGGCTTTAGCAGGTAACTGTAGTATTGACTTATGGAGCCCTTAGTCAATGTAGTAGTAGTACTAATACTACCACTACTACTACTACTACTACTACTACTACTACTACTACTACTACTACTACTACTACTACTACTACTACTATTATTATTATTATTATTATTACTGTTGCTACTACTAATTAACAGTAATAACAACAATAAAGGGTTGAAACGACTGTTGCCCCTGTCATTTTTGGAGCCCCAGGGCTTTATTAGAAGACGAATGAAAGATTATGTCTAAAAGATTCCTGGAAAGATTAGCATCGAAGAAATCCAGAAGATAGTCTTGTTAGGAACATCACCTATCTTAAGGAGAGATCCACCTATACCCTGAGAATTGACTAGATTTCAAGCCATAGGTCCATGGTTTGGTCTTGACCTCTACAAAGAAAAACACAAGAACTGAAGATATTTGACAATAACAGAGCAAGCCTGAAATGAGAAAGAAAACAATACTAATAGACAGCGAGCCTATACTCCGGAAAGTTATGTCAGGATTAATCCAAGGAGATGAAGAACAAATCTCATTCAAATTCGTGATGTATATATGTCATGTGTACTAACAATATTTGGTAGTTATTTATTTTGGCTTATTGTAGCCATCTGACTGACAACAACAACAACAACAATAATAATAATAATAATAATAATAATAAAAAGAAGAAGAAGAAGAAGAAGAAGAAGAAGAAAAATAAAAATTTCACAAAATACATGGAAAAGATTGGGATTGAGGCAAATATTGCCGAAGTCCAGAAAACAACACTATTAAGAACAGCTAGAATTTTGCTAAAGGTATTAGAACACTGAAAGGGAAAGACTATGATGAGAGACCTTTGGTTACTGGTTGTAACCGGCTCTCTCTCACACAGAACGGCTTAGGATCTGCCAGTGCATTAGTTGCAAATTGAAGATAAAAATAATAACAATAAAAATAATTTTTCAAGTTCATTTTTACAACAGACTATATGAGCCATTTGAAATCAGCTCGTAACGCTTTCTACTTTGGTACCGGCTGCTGCCCCACGGCAAAGAAAACTAAGGGATCAAGATGTGGCGATTTTTCAAGGAATATTGGTGGTTCCCATAATCGCAGCAAACTGTAAACCATTCAATAATTTACAAATCAGTTCCTTCAGCGGTTTCACCAATCTACTGAATATCACACCCAAACAGCTCAAAACCACTTTGGCAACGGTGGTACAACTTCTTGTAACCATCGAGCTTGATCGATAATAGGGGAATAATTTTTACGTTTCTTGACCTTCTCTTTAAGCACATTTACAATAAGAAGCTACAATAAAGTCAATAATGTATCACCAAGTTAACTTCCAGAGCTATTTTGCATAGAGACACACAAACATAGAGACGAACGGCCAAAAATGTTGGCGAAAAAAAAAGCTCCTTGGTAATCAACTGTGGCTTCAACAAAACTCAAACCAGTAAAAGTGAAATGTGAACGTGTCTATTTTGTTTGATTCACAACAACTACATAATTACCTCCACCAGGAAGGTTATGTTTTCGCCTGCGTCCGTCCGTTTATCTGTCTGTATACAATATAATCCTAAAAGTTGTGACCGGATTCGGGTGAAATTTTTAGAAAATGTTGATAGTAGCACAAAGGAGAAAAAAGATTAAATTTTGGTATTAATCACGATTACCGTCTGGATTTTGTTTGAGGTTTTGAAGAGATGATGTAACGAAATAACAAAAGAAAGGCAAGAAAAGGGAATTGTTTCGCTGGACCTATATATTTAAAATTTTTGTTGATAACCTTTTGCTCTCCAAAAAACCACATTGGCTAATGTCCCTGAGCAATGAACTTTTCCACATCTTACAAATTTTTTGGTGTATGTCATCAAGTTGTACACTTCTTTGCCACACTTGAGCAATGTATGCAGAACGCGGCGGGAATGTGTAATGAAACAATGAGCAGAGTCTTGACTGAGCTCTCAAATAAATCAATTAAATAAACCTTTTACTGTTTGCCCTACCGTTAATAAACCCTAGCATCATTTTCCCTTTAATATACAAGAACAGAACAGCAATCTATATAAATCTATATAAATATAGTACATATCTCAATTTAATAGCTTCAGGAATATTTTTCTTAATAGTATCATAAATTACCTCTTTAAAAGCACTTTCAGGTGCTGCAATGCTTCTTGTTTGTTCAAGGTAATCATTCCAATCAAAGGTATCCACTTGGTCATCTGAGCAGGAAGTATACGAAAAACATTGGCTTGTCAGAGGTAAATAGCATTTGCTGTAGTATACAGCTGCAGTTGACAGCTGTTACAAAACAAATTGTATTAGTGATCTCGATTTGGAATATATACTTACTGTATTCTGATGAACAGAGGCTTTCACACAAATTCTAGAAACAGTCATGACAAATGATGAAATAATTTTCTGCCAACTGACACTTACTAATACGAAAGTAATCAAAACACTTCGATGAATTTTATAATCAAAGAATAAATTTCTGAGCAATTTTCAAAACGGAGAAAGAGTGCCAAAAACATTATTTTTATTATCATTGTGCATAATATGTACAATTCCACAAAATTGCTATACCCTGCAACTAACCTAATGCTATGAAAAACAACCTTTCTTTCTATGATCATATGCGTGTACCTGCCGGCAATAAAAAATCAGTCTTACTACACACACTTTAAAACAGGGTCTGCCTAAAACAAGATGAACCAATATGGGATGTTGCAAGTATAAGGCGGCGGCGGGGGCGGGTGGGTGTTGCGAAACACGGTTGAATTTAATCACAAATGGGTGAATCTTAAAGAACTGGCTGCAAACTGCATCCAATATATGCAATTAAGTTTAATTCGCAGGCAAATGTAGAGATGGAGGAAGGGGAAAATAAATCTACCTCCATGGCTATCTTTACCAGTTTGAGCTATGTACGCCAAAATGGGGTACGATAGTGAGTTTTTAATTTTAATTTCAATATCTCAAGATGGACCGTAACACATTTCTTGCAAGTAAAATGATCGAAAAGCAACAACGACCGACAATGCCACATTACAAAGAGCGCTTTACACTTCTCTCGTGCCACTCTACCCAGTTCTACAGAGGAAAAGACTAAATGAGTTTTTATTAACAGCAATGAAACAAAAACTAAAAAATGATGTACAAAAATTTTGATTGGGTGCGAGGAGGATAAGCTACAAGGAGCTGAAGTTTTTCTGGGGCAAGATCAAATAAAATAAAACAAAAATGATAGCAAACTTTACAATTTACGTGTATAAAAAGCTATATTGTATAGACTGGGTAATAACTGCGATAGGAAGGCTACATTCCCATACCAAAAAACTGCCTGTCACTAAACTGTGTATCCGCTACCACACACCCCAATTCACGCCGGTCCCGCAAGCAAAATATCTTATATAAATGTGTGGCTATTGCAATGCAAAGTGTTAACATCTACTATCGTGACTTTGCAAAAATAGGTAAATACAAAAAGTCAGTTACAGTTCCTTACTACCTTGCTATAAAAACTAACGGAGTGCCAACGATTGGAGAATGAGTATTGCTTTAATTCATTAATACAAAAATACAAACAAGAAAATGTACAAAATCTTTAAAATATTTTCTGTTTATCATATTACCATGAGGTGGAGTTAAACGCACTCCGTTTGCTTTGCACCATCGTATGGGATGAATATGTGGACAATATTCTCTAGCCCAGTAGTCGTAGATGTCTTCCCACTCATCAAAATGGATAAGAAAATATTCACCAACAACATTAGTTACACTGGCGACGCAAGTTAAATCGGGATTTTGTCGATCTACTGCCTCCAGTTTCATTCCTGGCCGAAAACTATGTTCAGCTGGTCGTGCCTTTAAAGATGAATAGAAGAATGCTTTTTGGTTTACGACGAGCAAATGATCATTATTTTTTCAAAATTACAGAGAACACGAGTGTGCAAATTCGTGCACCAATAAACTGCTACTACACGGATAGGTTACCAATTACCGCTTATGTCCAGTGGTATTACTACATAGATTCTCTGTCATTGAGATGTACAACAACGAGAATGGGGCAATGATCAACATTAATCTCAGCGGCAGTTGATGTGAGATCTTTGTATTGTCGTCACTGTTCCAGCTTAAAATGAAATAATGGCTACAACACATGAACGCATCACACACAGAAAAACAGGCAGAAGCAAAACAGATAGGAACACATAAGAATCCTCATAAAATTCCAAAAACGTGTTTTGTGTTACTACAACTCTTGCACTCAAGAGCATAGTTCTTCCAAAATGCCCTGCTTTTAATACCACAGAGCTATACTTTCACCCTGGTCTGTTTAGAACGAGTTGTCTTACCAACATCCCTTTTATCGTAATTTTCGACCAGCTCCTACTAAGCATCTTCAAAATACAACATTTCGGATTTTGCAGAGACTGCATGCCTGAAAAACAATTTTTAGATGTGTATAGTTTCTGGTACAGGCATTAAATGGCTAGTATGGTGCTGTTGCTCAAACAATTTTTTGTATTTTTACCATTAAATGCCCAGACGTTATAGCGAGGAAGTATACTAACAACATGTGCATCAAACATAATTTTTATTTAAAGGCCATTTAAGCTTGCTTTGATTTACACACCATACAATATTGCAGGGGGAATTAGGTAATAAAATGTTGTGGACGACTGTGGAAACATGCAATAGCAATGAGATTAAAGCCCAAGATTAAACTGTAAGATTAAACTGTACCTCAGCAAAGAGTTCTGCTGGAGCTGCCTCGGAGTTCATCTTTTTAAGGTAATCATCCCATTGGAAATCGTCTTTTTTCATTCCTGAAAACCGAAAAGTTAGAAAACTACACCATTTGGAACTATAAAAAACCAGAACCAATTTCCCGACCTTGGATAAAAATTTTCATTGGACTACCAATGTTCATTGTCTTAAAGCACAACTTTAACATTAAAGCAAGGGCTTTAAACAATGGCAAGTCAATCATCTCTGGCATCCGGCATTCAAAATTTATGGAATACAAATTATTAACTACTAATTAACATGACTACCTAGGTCCAACAAACAACAACATTGCAAGACCCTTTTAAAAATCTCTTTCTTTTTCAAAATTCCTTTCCAAAATATACATTTAAAATAGACTCGATTATATATAATAGAAGTACGGATACTTTATCCTGCACATGTGATGGAAACATTAAATCCAATATACTTTAAGCATTAAAAAATAAATTTTTATTCTTAAGCATGGGCGAGGTATGTGTAGTGATTGGAGTTTATTGCAGGTAGTTCATTTAGGACGCTACCGATATGATCATATTTTCATACAATTTTTATACGACTGCCAGAAATTTGATGATGCTAGCGATATAAAACCTCTTACGACCGACAGAACTCAGAAACTTAAAAAGTTCCAGAATTAGGCTGTAATGTCTCATATAAGCGATGAATACAATATCCCGTGATTTGTATCCAAAAATAGTTGTCAAAGTTGTCTAATTTTAGTAATTTATACCCAGACACTAAATGCAGTTCTACTTGATCAGAACCCTCTTGCTTGCTAAAAATAATAGGAAAATAAATTCAAATACATTGTAAACTGTCTGTATTGGAAAGAGTGGGCAATGCTCCTAGGGGATTTTGGAAAAGGAGACTTTTCGATTTCTGATGATTAATTTTAACATTCAACTTTGAAAGGTAAATACTTTTTTTACAAAGAGCCACAAGGAAAATGTAGGAGAAGGGGCACATGTTCATTTTTAAAGCCACAAGTCACTAGTTATGTCTTGTGCAGTTTTAAGTAAAATAAGGCTACTACAACTTATGCGGAAACAATTTTAAACGATAATCATGTTCTGTTAAAGGCAAAAAAAACCCAATTAAAAACGATTAGAAACATCATCTGCCTCAATGCTACTCAATATATTGTGTAAGGTGATCATTGAGAAAAAAATGAACACGTAACTCACAAAACCATGCAATAAACAGTTCCATGCCAAAACACATGAACTGTTATTGGTACAGACCTTGTTAACCCAAATTTGACTTTTCGTTTGTTCAGAAGTAAAGTAAAGATGTTTATGAGCAATGCCGTTGTACATTCATTTTGGTTCAAAACGAAATAGATTCTGGAGAACAGTTCCGTTTGCAGTAAACTTTTGGGGTGACTAAATGGGAGCCATTGGCACTGATGTACAGAAAAAAGTAAGATTAGAAATAATTCCACTGGAATCTCATGGAAGTGGTGGTAAGATGCCACAAAACACAACATTTCGACCATCGTGGTCTTTCTCAAGTAGCACAATGCATTTCTCTCTTTTGAATGCCTTGTGCTGCCTAATTTAGTGGCGGACACATAGCGGACACCATATTCAACAAATTAGCAATGATATTATCTACTGTGCTACAGGTATCACCAAAGTATGTTGTAATTCAAGTAACTGCAACCATATTTCCAAGATTAATTGAAGGGCTTTTGATTAGGTCTAGCATTTTAACCTATTCTAGGGATTTTAGAAGGTCTGTTTATCGACAGTAACATAAACTCACTTGTCATTGAAACATCTCACCTGTTGCAACACCAGCTTAGTACACGACTAAATTATACATATATCAGCTGGGGTAAGCAAGTCATGGCTACTAATGATGCAAAATTTTTGAAAATTTGATAGCTCATTACTTTAATGTTTTAGGTCGATTTGTTCGCCAAAGCACCTAAAGTGTCCCATTTTGCTACAAAATAAAAACTATTTAGAAATCGGGTTATTATCGAAGAAGCACGCTTTTTGTAGGTTAGGACAGCAATGAGATGTAGTGCCTCATAAGAAGGATGCACCCAGTGACGATAGGGAGGTTTTTCACAACAAAATTTTGCTAAGACAGAAGGGTAATTTCCTCATGTATATTTCTGTGCTAACAATCCTATGTGGTCCTGAAAAAACATTTAAACCTTTAATCCATTTTTAACTTATTTAAGAAAGTTACAAAAAAAAGCAAATACGTACCACGCGGTGGATTAAGTTTCTGCGAGTTGCGGTCTGCCCATCCCACTGGAAACAAAAACGGTGAATTTGTATTGGTCCAAAAATCATAACTCTCTGACCAGCCGTCAAAATGAAGACGCATCCTTGGGCCGACAACTTCCACTACGCTAGTAACACATAGGCATGAAGGATGTCTTGGGTCAAAAGCTTCCAGTTTCATACCTTGTTTAAACGTTGCAGTGCACGGATAAAGGTTTCGTCCAGGGTTTTCCTAATGAAATTAAAAACAAAGCAAGGATGAGTTTAAATCTCCTAAATACAACGTGATTTACATGTATGCAGACCAGGGGCGCAACTAGAATTTTATCAGGGCAGGGGAGCTTTACCATAATTGGGGCACAATTTTTGAGTGTCTTCAATCTTTGAAGGCCACTCGAAAGGCAGAAACGGTGTGTCATAGAAATGAGGGTTTGGAGCGTCAGCCCAAGAATTTTTTTAAAAAATAGACTGAAAACATCATTTTGTGCCATTTTGAGATCATTTTTTACCATAATGGTTTTCGTTTTGCAGAAAACGAACAAAGTTCAGTGGAGGACACAAATTTGTCAAGTTTAGGGCACCTCCTTCTCCCCCCTCTAGTTGCGCCTCTGCAGACATACCAAACAAATGACAGGTAAAGGAGTTCTTAATGGTAGTGAATAATTGCAGGTTATATGATAACAAAGCGTTTCAAAGTGTATCAGAAAACGTTGTAATGGGTATGAATAAATCATGAGTTTTCCCCAAAAATAGAAAATATCTTGTTCGTTTTAATTGGTGTCTGTGAATACAAGGTCATAAATATAAGCCTTGAGAGTCATGAAGCAATAGAACTATTGGACATTGAAAACTCGCAAAACTTTTAACACAGGAGCTCAATACAGCAGGAAAATCAAAACTGGAACAAAGTTTTATTTTTACAATGACATTTTGTTCCAGCTTTATTTCCATTATACCAAAAGGCTTGCATTATTTTCTTTACTAAACAGCTTTAAATCAAAGTGTTTTTTCACTTTTCTTAATTAATACTTGGTTTTTCCAAACACACACAAATATCTAAGCATAAATAAATATTTATACCACTGAATATGCACATCCAGTGGAAAAATATTACTATACTACAGGCCTCTCAAAATGAGATATCAATCATTGTCCTTAATCACAAGGTATTGATTTTCAAGGAAACAACCTTTTTTGCTGGTAACTTGCAACTCTGTTGGATCTTGACTAACACACAAATGACTTGGCAGCTCGACTTTTCCATGTTGTTACTAAAAAGCCATTGATATCCACGTCTCCGTTTTTCTATATCTGACATAACTTTCATGGAAAGGCCAGGCAACGAGGGTCTTTGACCTCTGAAAATGCTACATTTTCCGAATCAAGTGCCCACAAGCACTGTCTCGATTAATAAGTCTTTTTCGAAAAGCAATTTTATAGGCAGGGGTGTATGCTAACAAACTTCATTACAGACCGCTTTTAATTAGAAAGAACGTACTTGATTCATAAAATAAAAGAATGTGGTACTGATTTTAAGTTTCTAAGGTGGTCTGTCTTCTTTTTCCAACATTTTGATACGGGTCCAGTGGCTCCCACTTTAAAAAAACCCTGTGATTTCCGTTCCCGAAAAATGCGAATCAAAGCCAAGCATCATTATGTTAAAAGTAGATACCATTTAATTACCAGTGTACTGCTCTATTCTGGGATTTTTTTGCCCTTTCACGTAGACCTTTTTAACAACGAAAACAGAAAATGAACAACAATGCACATATGGATTGACGAATGCAATAAATGCAAATCGTAAGTATTATACTTCGTCATGCAATTCGTCAAAAGTAACTGTAAGATAGCAGCAATAATTTGCATGTCACAAAATGACTCACCAAAACGAAAACATCCTCTGGTATTGCCTCGGTGCCAGTTAGAGCAAGATAGACATCCCATTCAAATTCTACACCGGCGGTCACTAAAATGAAGACGTGTAAAAAAATTACAGAGTATATAAAACAAACGCTATACACTGTTATTCAATCACTGTCTACGTTTAGAGGCTTACTTATCAGGGCATTGCAGAAATCAGGTCCATAAACCAACAATATTACTTGATGGACCTGAATGCAATGTTCAACTGTATTTTGAAGTTCTCAAAACGACGTTGAATATGATGAAGGAGGCCGAGGGAGAAGGCAGAAGGTCCACCGCAAGGATGAAAACAATAATCCATGCAACGCCTTCTTAATGTTTTATAGACATTTGGATGAAAGAAATGTGCGCGCATGGTAGAAAAAATCTATTCTCAATGCTCCAGATTTGACAATCCCTTTAGGCATCCGTACTGATTCCTGCAAAGATAATTAGAAAAGATCAGACCAAGAAGTTTTAAAGATTGATTTCAAGGCAGAGGAGAGCCAGGCATAAAAACAGAAAATCGGCAGCATATGTCTATTGATGGTAGAACACTTTACATTGCACATTGCGAGGTTTTATTCTTGAAAAAAACTGCCAGATTCAATATACGACGGGGCGTAATAAGCTAAGAAAAGGAGGAAAAATTAATTATTTTTTTTTTGGGGGGGGGGGAGGTACAGCATCCAACTTGACTATTCGTTAAAAGTGGCTGACTTAAATTTTACATGCTCATGAAGACAGAGTTGGAAGAAGCATGGAAACGATCCATAGAAATGATAGAAAGTATGCGAAAAATAACAAAACAAAACACAGTTCTGACTGGGAAAACAAAAAGATTAAAGACAAAAAAAATAAAAACAAGAATCCGTTCCCAAAAGGACATGAATCTTATCAACAGTAACTTTCACACTCTTCCAGAAATATGGCTGCGAGCAGCAGAGAAAGAAAGAAAATTTAGTGATGTATAACGCCACTTCGCAAAAACAACTCGATGCCTGTCACCACCGTTGTCCGCATGGTGTAAACATAAGACTAATGCATTAAGTCACTTCTACTTCTAGTATGAAATGTGTCAAGACATGACATATTTCATAAATCTAGGGCATCCAGTGAGTCCATGACGGCAGAAATCTTCAAGAAAACAATGTAAACACAATGTAACTTTGGCACTGAAGCAGCACAACGCGACATCTATCAATGGAGATGCGCTTCGGACACAGTTCTCAACTTTAGTAAAGGGGTAAATGGAGATGTAGTATCAATGTATACATTTAATAATGCGATACATTTGGAAAGCCGACTTGCAGCAGATGCGTGCTAGGTAGGTAAGTACAAGCAGGGCAATTAATTAACTGTATTTCATCTTAATTACTTGTGTTACATCCAAAACCTATGAATGGCTTAGGAGAAAAGGGTTTGAGGAAGCAGTACACTGAGTCATACCTGTGCTGTAATAAACTGTTGAATCGTCGCATGGTAAACCGGGCTGTTTGGGTTTTCTGCGCGTCTTCAGCTTTGACAGGTATCCATTTTTCTTTGATGGAATAAATATATCCTTGTGGACAGAATTATAAACAAAATCAATCATTCTAAAAAATATCTCAAAAATCTGAGTAAGTCATGTAAAAAAATGAAATTTTTATGTAAGATATATCAGTAAATCTGAGATTCTAACAGTAAGTCTGGATCAATAATTTGCAAATTAATCAATCAGTCAACAGGGGAAACTAAGTGACACCTGACTCTAGTAGGTAAGCCGAATTTAAAAGTTTGTCTCTCTTTAAATATCCTTCAATCATGCCTTCCATACCAGCGACACAATCTGTTTTCCCCAACTTTCCCCAACCAATAAATCGATACAAAAAGAAAACGTGAAGAAGAATACATGTCCGTTTTTAAACGTAAGCCNAGATATATCAGTAAATCTGAGATTCTAACAGTAAGTCTGGATCAATAATTTGCAAATTAATCAATCAGTCAACAGGGGAAACTAAGTGACACCTGACTCTAGTAGGTAAGCCGAATTTAAAAGTTTGTCTCTCTTTAAATATCCTTCAATCATGCCTTCCATACCAGCGACACAATCTGTTTTCCCCAACTTTCCCCAACCAATAAATCGATACAAAAAGAAAACGTGAAGAAGAATACATGTCCGTTTTTAAACGTGAGCCTGTTATTAAACACGACGTATGGAGCAGAACAATTGTGATTTGCCCTTAAAATGTATTCCAAACCTTGAAAAACGAGATAAAAATAAAGATAGCCAAAATAACGATTAAATATGAACGTGAAGCAAAACTACATTCCAAACGATAAAGCCGAGTTCTATTTGAAACTGCCTCTGGGCAAAGCATAACTTAAGACTGGCAGAAAAACACCTGGCCACACTCTTGGGTGCAGCAATACAGGCTCTGCTATCTCTCCATTTATCAGTCAGCGCTGGAACCCCATAGGGTTTTTTCCCTGTCAATACAAACGAAAGTTGCATTTGACCCAAAATATCCTTTACTCTAACAGGAATCGCCCAATTTGTCATCGTCTAAAAATTTTGACTTATCACTGTTGGTTAATTTTTTTCTCGCTACAGTCAAACGTCATTTCATCAAACCATATTTTACATTCAATTGCCGTTCAAGTAAACATATATTATATTTGTTTAGAATTTGGGTTGATTTGAAAAACTTGGCTAAAACAGACGGATAGCCAGCCCAAAGTCACCTTACGAGTTTTTTACTTGACCTCATAAAATTAAATAAGTCAATGTGACGCGAAATCTGTTCATAACTTCCACGCTTTCAAACTCGTGTCGAAAGCGCTATTTTCCCTCTCTTCCTTTAATTTGCATCGATTGATCTCTTATTGTTTTCAACTGGTGACTCTCTTACGGTAAGACTGAATAAAACTTTTCTTGGAGTCATTTAATTATTCAAATCAAAATATGCGACAACTCTTTGCTTGCGTGTGTATCCTTTCACATGCTAGGCACCATACTTTTCGATTGGAAGACTTAAAGACCTTCCACCAGATTTTCAATAACAGCCCACGCAACACGATCAATAGACATTATGTTTCCCTGTACAACCAATCCCTCAGCACTCCCAGTTGTACATGAGCAAAATGGAGTCGAAGTTGTTGAGTACACACCAACCAAATGAAAGGGTAACGCCTGTCTACTCTTTTAACCCTTGTCATAATCTTTGTACGTTATCAACGTTATCACAAATCATTTTGACTGTTTTACGAATATTAAACAGGATTACTTTATTTCAACTGAAAGTAAAAAACCACTGGTGGCACTGATGTCAATACTGATTTTCCCAATATTTTAAAGTTTGCAGTAGCGTTGTTATAAGATACGTTGTTATAAGTGTGCATTTAAAGGAATACGTTTCGTAAGGAATGGGAAATCAATTAGCATTTCCTAGAGAATATCCGGCCAGTCTTACAGCAAATTTAACGCGATACTAAATTTACATGTTGATAAGGGAAGACAATCCTCATTCACCAGCAACACCAACACTCGCACACTAGACACCAGTCACAGGTGGTGGACAGTAATACGACCTCTAAAAACAGGTTAGTTACAAATATATTAGAAAACAGCCCAAATCAAACAAGGATTCTCCCATGCAAAGGTATTTCACTGGCAGTCAGCTGTTAAGGTTATTGTGAAACACAGTAGTAAATCTCGCATCCTCAAAACAATTTGCTTTTAAGATGTGATTTCCCTTAAAGATAAATTTTTGGTAAATAAAGAATCTATTCTGCATATCACCCAGGTGAGTAAGTAGCATAAAAAAGGAATAAATTTAAAGAATAACAACAAGAATGGGGCAAAATTAAGAATTAAAACAACAAGAAGGACAGCAAGAATAAAAAGAAGGTGATGGTGATGAAGAAGAAGAAGAAGAAGAAGAACAACAACAACAACAACAACAACAAGAAAAGAACAAGAAAATAATGAATCCCGAAAACAAGAACATGAAGGGCAAGTATAACCATCGGCTCTGAAAGCGCCAATTGCGATGCGATTAAAAGGAGCAAAATACAGCTTGACTTATCAATCTATACACTTCCTAACTTAAGTAATGTTTTTAATTTTTATTTGTAAACACTACCTAAATAAACAGCTTCAACTCAAAAAGGTAAACTACTGAAAATTACAAAACCCAAGTTGTATTTACTTCTTCCGCAATGTCCATATTTAGCCTTTTCCATGGTTTTCGACCCCGTTTCTTACCACGCTTTGGCTTTTCTATTGTTCCATCTTCCCGATGAGCCACTGAAGCTGCCGCCAAAGCTTGTGCTCGGCAGCGACTAGCATAAACACCTACACATTTTTGACCACAAAATCTTCCAGACGAACAAAAGTCCGCAGCATAGCCATATTGACCACAAGTCTCACATTTTAAACGCTCATCAGAGCTGTCCAAAGTGGGTTTTTTAGTTTCTTTTTCATCGTTGTCTTCATTGTCGCCACTATGTGTACCATTCTTTGTACATTCCGAAGTAATTTTCTCGTCAGCACCAACCTTTTTCCTTCTTACATATTTTCGTTTCTTTTTGACGACTTCTGATGTTCCATTCTCCTCTTCTTTTGTTTTAAATCCGTTTTCGGATTTCACTGATTTTTTGGTATCGGTTAGTTCATTGTTATTGGCCCCCTTATCCAATACTTTGTCGTATTCCTGTTCAAATAGAGTGAGTCGAGAATGATTCACTGGCGTATTCCTTTCTCCGGTCTCAGATTTCATCTCTTCACTTATTGTCTTGTCACAACTAACTAAAAGTAAATGCAAAAAAAAATAAATACTTGGGTGGATTACAAAAAATTTAATCGATATTTAAAGGAGCACACCGAAACAATGCAGTGATGGTCAACTTTACGAAAATAAGTTTTTCAGACGGAATAGACTCGTTATTTAATAATAAAGAAGTGAATTTACACTGTGTATATTTGCTTCTGTTATACTTGGTGGCAGTAAGTCTAAAACAATACATTCATGTACAAAATAAATTCAGTTTAGCATTCAATTTCAAATTTAAATGTAGCAAATCTGAAATTAATTCCGCAGACTAAATCAAGTGTGAAATGAAGTTTTAGATTGGTATATAAAGAAACTTTAAATATAACGTTAACTTTACAACTTAACGAATTTTTGTAAATCATATTATCATTCAAGACACCAAAACAGATCAAAACCGATAAATAGACGTCGTATTACAAAATTGTTAGTCTATTTATCAGGTTTGGCTCTATTTCGTGAAATGGCATTCTATTATTGTGTTTAATCTCAAAAAAAGCAGCATATCAATGAACCAGTAAGTGAATAAACGAGCGAATGAACTTAAGAAAGGGCCAGAATTTACACAGACTAAGATGCAGTGCAATGCCTACCTGAAGATGGACGACTTAAGAGGCACAATGTAAAACAGAAAATCCGCATTTAAATAGAAAGCCGCACAAAGAAGGAGTTGTGGAAGCAAAAATCCGACCCACAAATGTTACATTTACTTAGTCTTTGTATGTAAAACAGTAGGCGTAAGACAATAAAAAAGTAACTTTGCGAGTCGGAAATAACAAGAAACACACAAGAAACAGGTAGAAACGAATGGAATATATTTTAAGTGACCTAACTTTCAAATTCCCTACAATTAAAAGTAACGTGCTGAAACGAATGTATTATGTGTTAAACATCTTAAATGAAAATTCAGAAGGAGGTTGTCCATATCAGTTCAATGTCAACTATTTCTGTCCAACTTCACCTAAGGTTCAATATGGGCTGGTCACTGGATTAAACCCAGCTGCACCACATACGGTAAAGAAGTAAAGTGGAAACCAAATGTCCAACGATAAACAGGGCAATACTCAGATCCAGATTCGATTCAGAACAAGGACGTTTCGATGGCAAATACAGAGTCATGTTCATAGGCTAACTCAAGCATGCAACTGGAAATTTCAAGAAACTTAGGATGAGTCTTAAAACATCCAGATTGTAGGGGCAAAATATTTGAAAACTTATTTTTATTTGCTCCTCTGGAAAATTTCTTCAAATGCTATGAACTGTGTTTTAACCTTACACATCGAAATGGCGTGGATCAAACGCTAAAGAAAACATCGATCATAACATATAATTTACAGCCCACACATCCCTGAAAATTCAAAACAAAAGAAAGGTGGAAAAAGAAAGAGTCAAAGGAGGGGGATGCTTGGGCATAGTAAAGAAATGGACTGGAAAAGTACACCGCAAAATATGTAACAAGAACGAGTAAGTCTAAATCTGTTATCACACTAATGTAATAATGTGATAAGGAAAATTTCATGGGATAAAACAAGGTTAAATGACGGATCAACAATAATTTCACGACAATAACCAGTTCGCTTTATAATGTTTGACATACCACTACGATCATCTTCATTCTTTTCCTTTTTGAATGCCTTTTTGGGAATAGTGGATGACCCCACCTTTTCGTCGGCTGAAGATAGCCTGGCTTTCTTAGGCGACATTTTCATCGCATAAACTTCTACACAAAAGAAAGAAAAAGTTACAAATGCGTATTAGAATCAAACACCTAATTTTGGGGGCTACAAAACCTGGCTTTAATCCCCTTTTTCAATTTGCTAACGCGCTAACAATAAAAAAGATGACTACCAGGAACTATTTTCTTCCCTAGTGGACTGATATCCATTTTCCTGAAAGTCACGAGAAAATTATCCCCTAATGTTTCCAGCTATTTTGATGAAATATGCAGGACCAACACACCTTTCTCTGAGACAACAATAAGTAGCCCACGATAAGACACAGAGAATATATTTCACTGAAGTCGTTTGCAAGTACTTTTTGTTGTCCGCGGGAGGGGGGGGGAGTGAGGGGTGTCCTTAATGTTTTGTTTTTTAATTCTTTTAAAAAAATTAAAAAATGTTAGGAAAGTAGTGCCCTAACAAAATATCACCGTCTATTAATTTTACCTTTATTAATAATGATTATTTACTACAATAATAATAATAATTATTATTATTATTATTTTATTATTATTAATATTAATATTATTATTATTATTATATTATTATTATTATTACAATTAAAATTATTACAATTTTTAGAATTCTTGGTATTCCTATACTAACCAATAATACAATGACAAGCTTGTTTAAGATAAAAAACTCTACCACATATTCTTATTTATTAAGTAATATTCTACATAAATGGCAAGTCTTCTTTCTTTGTTATTGATTGCTAAATATGAATAAATTCAAATTCGCGCTAACAAAGGGCAAGGCATTAAGCTATCAAGTTGTTAGCTAGTCAAAGAAACAATTCATATCAACAGTACCGCTGATTTTTCCTTTGCTCTTTCGCTTTTCTATGGTATTGTGTTTTGTATTTCTCTACAACTCAGTTTAAATTGCTTTCGTTTGGAACTATTTTCAAATAGCTTTACCCACTACATTGAGAGATACTGTACATTCGAAAATGTTTGAGGGATTTTCACTCTTGGACGAAAAATTGAGAATTTGATAGCACCTCAGCCTTAGGTTGCCCCTCTAGTGTAACCCTCTAGCCTTTACACTGGGGGGCTTACGAAAACAACCATCAAGGAAACACTTTTGACGATAAAAAAAACAAAATAAATTATGTGATGGAATTATGTAACCAACTTTCCATTGTTTGTTTACAAATCTGCTGCAGTATAATTATTTCTTTACTTAACAAAACTGAAACGTATCATTTCAAAAGTAAGTATCATTTCAATGAAATATAACAATAACTGGTAGCATTTGCTTGAAATTCATTATCGAATTACCACAAATGTATGTCGATGAGAATTGTTAACCAAAACAAACACAGCGGAAATTTAAGGCTCTGTCAAGATGAATTGATGATGGTATTTGCCTTCAAAACTACAAATTTTAATGGCAAATAACTGCGAATTTTGTCCTCAATGGATTAAACATTTCCAATATTTTTCTCTTACTTAGAGGTAAGTGGTACTCATTATACCCCTAAGATATTTTCGTACTAGTAACCAAATACAGTAGTCGTTCAAACGTTGTTTCCTTTCTGCAGATAAAGGATCAAAATAACGTGAATCAAAAAACAGGATCTCATGTTTTGTTTACAAATCTGTACATGCGCTTGCTTTTTTCATTTATCTTATTTATAAAATTATTTTGTTGCCTAATGAAATAGCTAATAGAATCCAAGAACGTAGTATTTAAGGCAGATTTACGGGTCTGTCGGTGTTAATTGTTGATCGTAATTTACTGAAAAATAGTGCCCAATTACCTAAATTTTCTGTCCTAGTTTGTTTGCAAATGTCCTAGAGTCGTACCTTGATATTACAGTCAAAAAATCACAAGCATGGACACGTTTATTGATCATATGTTCAATATGTACAATTACTAATATGAATAATACCCGAAATCAAATACTTCATACATGGTACTAAGCAGAAGAATTCTATCCTTTGTTTCCTTTCTGGCAAAGATAAAGATTAAAATTAGTGGCAAAACCAAGTATTCACACCCTAAAAAAGTGCTACCCAAATTTCTTTCACATAAACTGAACGTCCACTGAAGAAACATTTGGTAATGACATTTATCAATATATTAGAAGTCTATTGATACACTGAATGAAAAATAGGAACATTGAGGCACCCAGTCACAAGGGAGAAAAATTATGTTCCATTAAATTATCTTCAACAAAGAATCTAAATCATTCTTATAATTATTCATGAACAAAAATGAAAATTTAATTCAAGCACCATCAATTATCAAAGTAGAAACCCTAACAAAATATAGGAGTAAAAAGGTTCAAAAGCCATTGATATATCAACAATGATGTTGTCTGAGAACTACAATGCCTCAGAAAGACCATGGTCATCAAAATGCCGTAATAAAGGGTAAAAGATGGCTTCAAATGTCAAATGTGCCAAAGAACAAGAATGATAGCAGTATCCCCCCAGGAAGAAATAAATTGGAAATACAAAATAAGCAACAAGAGACTAATACAGATAACAGAAACTGTTGGAATGATGGACTCCTGTGTAAAGGAACACCTACAGAAAAATGCTTATGTAACCGGTCTTGGAAATGATCTTCTTCAGAAGCAATTTACGTTTTGTACACCCAATAGTAACTGCGGTAGTTGGAGAAAGTTATAATTAGCAAATGACATTGATGAGAGTCAATTGAGGCCAACAATGATAAATACAAATGAAGTTATGCAACTGCTCGGTCATAGTTTCTAATGTGTGGAAGAAGCACCTGAAGAGAACTCAGTTATTCACAGCAAATACCTGGATCATGATGCCGTGTTCTTTCATTTCTTGAGCAACATGGGTCAACCAAAGGAGATATTCCTTAGCTTGATTTTTCTTTACAACGACGACACCAAAATATCAGAACGTTAAGAGTACAAAACTCAAGTTAAGATGAAGAAAACAGTTTTTAAAGTATCAACCGTTAAAACTGTTAAAAACACCTTTGTATATGAAGGCAAAGAAGCTCTTCAGCCTCTTTGTCAAAGGTAACAAAAAATGACAATTTCATCAGGATATGATGTGTGAGTCTTCTGAAAACTGATATTCTGTAAGCAACAAAGCAAGAAGTGCTAAAGGAAATTCAGAAAAACTAACCTATTTACAACAGACAAAAACAATTCTTAACTGAAACACCGTTGAACCATCATGCAAATTGCAACAACACTATTAAGATTTTATACCTAACTATAGAGTTAAGCATAAAAGAAAAACTGGATATACTTTATTATTTGCCATTCTGAAACCTAACAGGAATATACAAGAAGTTTTTTATCCTTGGTCATTATTTAAGTAGCTATCGTGACAATAAGTACCATTTTGCTAAACACGCACATCATGTATTGCCCTGATGCATTCCACTCTTCATCATTTGCCTCAGTATACATATACCTACATTTAGGAGGGCGCTCAAAATGCTAGTCTGAAATGGGGCCTATCTGTTTCCCTGTGGCACAAATAAAATGCATCTTACAAAGTGATATAAGCCATTATAGACCATCTAAGGAGTCTTTGACATATAATAATATCTATCATTTAACATAGATCCATACCAATAAAGAATTAATCGCACATGTACAATTGCGTCAACGCTAAAAAAGGGCGCAAAAAATGAGTCCTTTAATTTACACTTAGAGGCCTTCTCTACCTTTGTACCAAGGTTACCCATAAAATATGAAGTCAGTAGTGATGACTGAACTGTGTTCGGGTGGACAAAACGATGTCTAGAATGGGACCATTTTTAATACACTGCCTGCCATGTTGTCTATCCAAGGATAGGGGAATTCCCATAAGATTAAGCATTAGGACCGAAATTGCAAAAATGGAAATAATTTCCACGGAAACATTTCGATAAGAGTTCTGACCTTTGTTCCCTTCTTCTAATTCGAAGAGTTTTGAGTTCGAGTTCTCTGGGCTCCAAAGCAAAGTTAATATAATAATGCTCTACTTCCTGAGTTATATGTTGGTTCCACCTGTCTACAGCTATACGTTTATAAATCTCTTTCTTTCTAATTTTTCTTGTTAAATTATATGCTAAGACTAATGCATTTAAAAGCGGTTACTCTTCAAAATATAAGTAGTTAAAATATGATATACTGCATGTATTTCTATTCTCAGTCAAAAGAGTAACAGAAAAATGTCACTTTTTGATGGGCGAAATGTTTTTAATTTTAATGTGAACTATTGGCCCTTCCCGTCAGTATTTCTAGCCCAGGTGTAGTCATCTGGTAAGGTTATCGCTATGACAGCTACATCAAGGAACTTTGTGTAGGGCTCTGGATTTGCATAACCTATAAATGCACCCAGTTAACATGAAAAATAATTTAGCAGTGTCCTACTCCCCAACTAGTAGTGTTGATTAAGCTGGGTTGGCATGGTTGCAAAAGTATGGCGAATAAGAAATAATATTTTTACCTTGGTTCCTTTTTATCCTTTACTCAATACTGTGCGAAATGGACGCAGCTCATCTTTCCATAAAACTGAGGCGAAAACAAAAAGAAATACTAGACTTGCTACCAGTAGAATAAAAAGTGAATAACGAGGGCAGGGCAGATGTAAAAAGCTTGTTTCTTTGCTGTCAGTAGCCATTTAGCCATATTTGTAAAGAAAACTGAAATCTCAAAAGTATGACAAACAGCTATTCACAGCAATTATATCTACCAAATCTCGTTTTGTACTTCTTAAAGTTACTATTATTAAAAAGGTGCAATGTGTTGGTTTAACGTCAAGACAGGCGTGTAACGGTTTTGACTAATTTCAGGCCTCAAAAAAGATGTCTTTTAGAGCACCTGCATAATACAATGTGGGCCAAGTAAAATGCATTTCAATACAACTTGTTTAAAATGTTAGCATTTAACGATGAAAAATTTTAGAGAAGCTAGAGTTTGATAATATCAAACCAAACATTGTGAGGTTGATATATAACACATAGGTGCAATTGGTGTATAAAAATACATAAAACTAATCGAATTGTTGAAGACATGTTTTATTTATTTACTGTTTTAGGTATGTCTATACATTTATATATTGAGCATATAGGTTTTAATGCCTTTATTTTCATTAGTAAACTTTACTAAAAACCACTTTTCCGATTGTTATATTTCCCTTCATATTTTAGTATATTGTATGGATAAGCTATAATTGCCCAACACTTAGAATTCTGTGGATTTGGTAATCCACATTGTGTGCCTTTCACTTTCAACGATATATTCTCAGTCATTGCAATTCTTTGTCAAGTCTTTCGTGATTTTCCCATGGGGTGAGGTATAGCATACTAATTAACAAGATTTTTTCATTTGCTTTATTCCTCGTTGTGTATTCAAAAACTATTTAAGAGGATCACTGTGACTATTGCTGCTGCCAAACACCCATTCTGTTTGTAGGTTTTTTCGTATTTTGCTTCCTTCACTCGTTCGTGAAGTTTCTGATTGGATAAAAATGATTTGAAAGAAATCCTGAAAATATAGAAATAATGTAAATCAGTATACAAAAAAGCTGGTACTACGACTTCGACTGTATCCATAAAATAATTGACCTAGTGCTGGAGAGGGGATCGGCTCACAACTCTGAGATTCAGGGATTTTGCGATGGGTTAATTAATTAGCTTAACATTTGGCGCAGATTTATCGGGTTGTGAGTCAATAGCTGGACTGAACTTGACCTGAGCTCTAAAATCAATGCAACAAAAATACTTTTTTCAGAAACAATCTTTGGACACATGCTGAATCAGCAGGTCAGAAAACCCAAGGGGAGCTGTCAGCCGGTCTATAAAATCTAACCGGCTACTTCGTTACATACCCTTCTTGTGTCACTTCTTAACATGTATTAAAAAAATGGAATGGCAGCTACTTGTATATCCCAAAATTTAAATGCTAGAGATTCAAATGAACTATATAAGCCAGTCAACTGAATTTTCGGCCAGTTTGCCAAAATGGGTCGGTATCTACAATGGAAAATAAGCAAAAATTATGATGCTCCACGTGCTGACAACTAGTACAAACATCACCAAGAACCAGTCAAGGCAAGCAATATTGCAACTATCCGCTGGGACTTCACAATGAAAACAGAGAGAACGAAAAAAGCCAACCATCAAGATATTATTGTGGAAGACCGCAAGTAAAAGACTTGTCTCCTAATTAATATGGCAGTTCCTTCTGATTGAAACTTCTGACCAAATAGTAAGAAAATGTCAGTTAGATACAAAGATCCAGAAACTGAAGTGTAGAAGATGTGACTATTAAGTGACTATGTTGTACTCCAGGCACTGGATGTGACGAATAAAAACACTGAAAAACAGGTCTACCAAATTCCTTGGAACCCTTATTTACACAAACTATCAAAAATGGAACTGAATACCACTCCTAACCTACTACAGCGAATGTTATCTATGTGAACAACTAATGCTCATGCGTCACCATAAGAACCTACGAACACTGTCCGTAATGGTTAAAATCTAAAAAATAATACCAACCACACAAGAATTGAATAAACAAATATTACCCTTTACTTGTCCCAGATTGTGAGATATAACTTGTTGAAAGAATGCGACCAACAGAAAGTTGAAATAAATAAGGAAATATAATAATAAAATTAATTGATGAGGGCAGTAAAAAATGTAGGTCAAAAATTATCTTTATATCGGTGGAATAGTGTGATACAAAACTCGGCATTTTAACTTCATAGCTCTTTCTAAAATTTTATTTTTGGAAATGCTTTAAAATAATGGACTTCTTTCGAGGGCATTTTCGATATGAAGGTACTTGTACTTTGCTGGTGTAAAGTTCAAATGCAAAAAATAAATCAAGAGAACAATTCTCATGATCTACTCAGCGTTCAGAATGGATTCATTTGCTTATCATAGTTAGCCATTCCGTTCATAACGTACAATGAATGATCCACACTTTCATCCACTAAAAAATTCTGCCAGTTTTGTTTGACGCAGAATTTGATACTGCTACTTGGTCGCTCCATGCTACGATCGAAAGAATGTTATGGGTGGGCATATTGGGCACTTTAAAATCATTATTCAAAAGAAGCAGGGTTTATATTCCATACATAACATCTTTTACCCAATGCTTAGATTTTGTCCTAGTTGACTCAGTATTTACAATTCCTACCTTACTGCAGCCTTTTCTGTCCAGTACCAGTCAACGTGCGATCCCCATCTTAAAATTCCAGCCCAATATAAACGAAAAATGTTTTGGAACATTGACTTAGCTAAGTAACAGCGATGTTGTTAGCGAAGTAAATTATTTCTTTACTTTTTAACATCTGGTCTTAAGTCGTTGTTTTTTCTTTTAAGCAAATTCTGACTGTTACCTACAATTAAGAAGCTCCTTCAAAGTTGTAACTCGAGTATTTTGATTACCATGAACATAGAACTGGTCAAAATTTAAAATTAAGACATGATAAATGATGAGTTTGATTTGCTCACAGTAAGCCAAAATACGGTGAGCAAGACAAAGACTTTCCATCTGAGACCAAGTGAATATGTATGTGAAAGAGCAACCAATGTCGTTGATAACAACTATTTTACGTCGTATGTAAGATAAGCAAAGTATGAAATAATACCACCGGTTTGAAATAAATTACAACGACACTTACTAATAATCGGATCCGTTTGGCTATAATAAACTCTCTTGAATGTCGAAGTATTGAGCTAGCTTCCAATGTAAAATTTAGTGATTAGTGTCTATCTCAGTAGATCAATATTATCTGCTTGTACTGTTGACATTCTGTGGGTTCTTTGTGAATAAAAAATAGCTTTCCAACAACATATAGTTTAATGATCTCACCTCAGTCACTTTAAGATAGGCAAGTGTCGCACTGATCTTGCGTTAATTGCTTTTAGAAAAAATAGCAAAAAAAGAAATGACAAGATGCAATTATAATGTAAAGTTTCCTCGCAACAAGGGAGAATTCAACTGTCTAAGTTGTTTCAGTGAACTGTGTAAAAATATAAATTAAACGGGTAAATATTTAGGAAATGTATTAACTGCCTATTTTTTCTCCATCTCTGTGCCTTATTTAGCCTCCCTGGTGACTGTTTCAGGCTACAGTCCAGCATAAAATTTTCCCTTTCGGAATTACAATAATAATCTTAAACAGCTCTTTTTAGAACTATGTATACTTTATCAATACTAAAAGTAGTGTTGAAGTGCAGTGGCAGATGTTCGTCGATAAGAAAGTGGAGACAACGTCAGTAGCAAAACACGTAACTTACTTGATACTATTTATTTGTCAGTGTCACATGCATCTTCTGTATCTGCCCCTGATCAGTTAGGATGTCTAAAGAGAAAATGATACAACATTATGTGACTAGATTTCAAAGTATACACCCACTCTCTCTTCCTCCGAAAAAAGTCCAGGGTGGCTGAAAGGAAGTCAGTTTGTCGCAGAGGGAGGGAAAACAGAGGCATTAGGGACAATTTCTAATTAACTTTCATCACCCGCTTTGTAGACAAAAAAACCATTTGTTTGAGGTATTCAATTGTTTCAGTCAGACAGTCACAAGTGGCGGGCTTCCTCGGTCCTCTCTTTTTTTACCGATATTGATAAAAACTTACTTGGGTTGTGGGGTTTTTTCTGGAATCTTGGTCCAGACAAGGGGTAGCAAAAAAGCTTTCAACCAAAATGAAAGTAATATTTATTTATACATATAAATAAATGTCATTTCAAAGGACTACAACGATTTACGGTATTTTCACTGTCTGATACTACGTGGGATTGCAGAGCTTAATATTTTCTGTATTTCGTTTCTATTCATTTATGACTTGCACAATCTATAACTTATCTAATACTTTCTCCAGAATTCCGTTTCTATATTCTGTTTAAGAACAACAACACCACACCCAGAGGTGGTAGGGCAAAACAAATTAAGATAACCCTATTTCTTTCTCATCTTGATTAAGCGGCATGCTTAAAAGTTGGAAAATCAAAATTGTCAGAAACAATCGGCCATTTCCAGCTGTACCTTGAAACCGTTTTGAAAGTGCTACATGAACTGACGAGAAAATTTTAACCAAATATATTAAGTTACACCTGCTAGTTTAATAGAGAGATACCTTAGTAGGCATAAAAGCATGGTCGATTTAGAGTAAATGACCGTGATTTCGCCGTTCATTAGCTGAGTATCATTGTATGTAAATCAACTGCAGTGATAAAAATTAATGTGTTTATTCAGTCAACTGATATAAGTTAAAGATTCCCATTATAGTAATAATTGACCCAGATTTCATTCTCTATGTATATTAAGACGTAACAGTTGTGTTCAAATAAAAAGCAATAAAGTTTAACAAAGTACGGCTACAGGAAATGGGAAATACGCACTGTTTACAATGCTACACAACTTGCATATTTTCCTCGCCCGCTTTTCTTTTCCCGGACTTTTATTTCTTATCACTTCATACTTTCCATCAAATTGTAGTTACATATGTGTTGAGACTCCCTAGACAGGTAACCAGTACAGTACAACTTTCTGTTCGAACTTCCTCCACAGACAAGACATCGTAAATTGTAGTAACCAACCATATCATTTTTTCATCATTTCTTAAATTCCTGTCTCAAAGAAATATAGCAATTGAATGGGGTCTTTTAAAATAATAATGATAATAATAATAACAACAATAATACCTCGGAACGAAGCGGCTGGAAAAGCTAACGAAATACCGAGAGCGTACGAGCTGAGAGAATGACCTGGTCGCGAGAAAAGTAATACTAATGACAATCGAAGCATTGAATGAAGAGTGAAAATCTTTATAAGTGAGCAGTCGAAACTTGTAACGGAAAACGAGCTAGTGAGAAAAATTTCTGGCGAAACGCAAAAACTGGTTTTCATGTACAGTGAGCACAAATCGTGCAATGCTCCCTGGATTGAGACAAAGGGAATAAGTCAAATACTGTAACGGGTGACTGGATTTTTCCTTACTGATACTCTTTTAAGGGCTGATAAACGTACTTCTGATATCTTTATACATAGCAAAGTTTGGTAGTTTATATATTCTGTAGCTAAAACTTTGTAGTTTATTGCTTTGTAATCATAATAAGTAATCATAATAAGAGAGTACCAAGGTATTTGAATATTTGAGGCCAGACGTTGTCCAAATGGACAAATCCAACCGCAGTGTAAAGATAATTAACATTGCGTACCTATCTGACACCAGTGCTGCTTAAAAGGAGCCCGAGAAGGTAACAAAATATCAAGATCTCAAATGGGAACTCGAAAAAAAACTGGAAATGCCGCGAGATTGTTTTGTGGTAACTGTTGATGTAAAAATAATTCCAAGCCTTCGCCTGGGTAGAGGTAGTTAACCTTGGTGTTCGTTTTTGCATTATACAGAAAGCCTGTTTTCTGGGAATTGCAAGGACACTTGACATACACGCTGAAAATCTAAAGTCACCGATGGTAATCTGATGTCTTGGGAATCTGCAGCACAAAAACAAATATAATAGCTGCGTCGAAGAGTTAATAAAAAAAAATTTAACTCCTCCTTTTGTTCTTTCAAACTATTCAAATACAGTGCCATACCTTTCAGTAACTGGTACTTCACATTGGCTGGCCTGTTTACAAGAAGTCAATAATCTTATGAATATATGCCAAGATTATAGTGTAAGAAAATAGTAATAAATAATAATAATAATAATAATAATAAACAGAAAGGCAAATTTAGTAATGAGTAAGGAAGACTTAGTATCTCCAGGTATGGGTGCAGCCTGATAGTAAATTATCAACTTCGGCTTTGAATATCTATGAAAACGAGTTGAATAGTAGTACATTAGTAAGCAAGAGGTTGGGCGAATTGCTGGGAAATCATGGTTTAATATCAGAACGGGAACATTGCAGAAATACTGCTTTGTTAGAAACAAGGAGAGTTCTAAGAAAGCTGCTCGAACCCTAAAGAGGAAGAGTAATCCAAACGTGCTTTGACCACTAGATATAGCTTACTACTTTGAAGTAATTCTGGTTGAAGTCTTGCCTGAGCTCAAAAGTTTTTCATAACACATTTTGAAAGCCTTCTCTTAACCAGCTATTATGTCAACTTTCTCAGTAACTAGTAATTTACATTAAATGGGCTGATTTTAAAAAGAAAATGTTAATATTTTTAATATCTAATTAACATATGGCAAGAAGAATATATAAATTGCTTAGTTTAGAAAAATGTAATAATAATAATAATAATAATAATTAATAATAATAATTTAAAAAGTCGAAATACTGCATTTTAGAATGATCGATCTATTCTGATCTCTGGGTTGTCTGGAAAGAGTTCAAAGTTCACTGTCCAAGCAAATCTCATCTGAAGACAAAGACGTCCTTTACTTACAAAGCAAGGTAAAGCCAGATGCCCTAAGTACCTTACCGCTTTATATATATATATTTCTGTGTCATCTCTTGTATTTACAACAAAAATAGCTAAATGCGTATATATATTGATACACACACTGAGAAATAAGTACTATACTATAAAACAGCTGACCAGTTCAAAAGAATAGACAACCTGCATGCGTAAGAAATCTCGAAAAAAAAAATTCTTTCATTTATGCTCTAGAATCATCAATATATTCATGTAATCGCTGCAGCCATAAAAAGCATAAGCCATACATAGCATTTGGGCAGCAGAATTGAAGCTTGGTACCATGTAAATTTTGAAGGGAAAATTAGCTGTAGCAAATATCAATATCAAATAGCATTAAGGGTATGATTTGGTCGTTTAAACCTTCCAACATTGAAAAGGAAGGAATCTATAATGAAACATCCCCATATACAAATGAGAAACGACACAATTAAATGAATGTTAATATATATACATAAAAAAATAATTTATTAAAAATTACAAATAAATTAAGATTTTTTACTTATGCATGTTGAACCTTCAAAAAAGAATGTCTCGTTTTACTTGGCAATGAGATACATCAGTTCTTTTTAACAGTATTGATTTTCAAATATAGAAAAACAATTGGTCCGGC